>CBVK0102359736.1:0-17014 GCA_900067695.1 Picea abies
CTGGACCTTGACACTTGTCACCATTTTATTGTGCCACATGTCCTTGCTGACATTTATCTCTTGATGTGTCACGAGTCCTCCTCCTGGATCTAACGGTCACAGGTTCATTTGAATCATTGATCCAGCAACCGTGATCAGTTCTATATCAATGGTTCAGATTTGTTTCGGCCTTCAGGTTATTCGCTTTTTCCCGTTTCCCAATTCTCCTGGAGTGATATTCCCTGAAGAATAAAACTAGAGTAACTTGGATTCATCTAATGATCGTTATTTAACTTGAAAATATTTAACATGATTCAACGGTTTTATGGAATTCGGCTATTCGAGATCTCGGGCCTTTGGACTTGCTTATCCTATCCTTCCACTTTACTCGATCCAACGGTCAGGATATTTTCTGAAGTGTTCCTTAGATCAGACAACTGGTGTTTCTTCGTGAATTCAGGCTTCGAGAATTCTAGTTCAATTCAAAATCCTTTTCATTGAAGTGGTCAGCGCCAAAGTTGATTGTCTCCTTTCCTTTACTGTGATTTGACGACTCCAATATCTCCACTCCAGATCAACGGTTGACGGTAGTTCGGTTAATTCGAGACTTTGAGATATTTCTAGTTTACACTGTCCTTCCACTAAACTTGATCAGATTGTTGAGAATTCATCCAATGTCTCTCCTTGATCTAACGACTAGCGGGATTTTGTAACTTCGTTCCTCTTCCTTATCTCCAATGTCCTGAAACATACGCTATCCTTCCACCTGGCTTTGATCAATGGCTCTAATTGATCTGATGGCTACGATTACTCCCAAAAACTATCTCAATGAACAAGATTATTCCTTGATCCTTCACAAAGGATTCTTCTATGTAGTCTATGGCTACTGTGTTATTTCAAATGTGCCATCTCTTCTGAGCTTTTGAATCATAGGATCATTGTTGATCCTATCGTGATTAACAGTGATCATGACTTACTTCTGCCACAAGGTGATCTTCCTTTTCTCTGATTATTGTACATGTTTGACTCATGTTTCCATCAATGAAAACACAATATCAATAATTCCAGCAATCTCCCCCTTTGTCATTGAGGGCAACATATTTGTAAAAAAAAAATAAGTTCATACTTTTCTCCCCCTATCACTATTATTCTTTTCTATCTGATAGAATTTTTTTTTTTGCTTAACTTTGTTTTACTGCTTCTCTCCCCCTTTGACATCAATGAAAAAGGGTTTCTCCCCATATGATAAACCTTTGTCTGTCTACATGTTGGTTTCCCCCAAAGGAAATACTCTCGAAGTGACGTAACTTACTAACATCACTACTGACTTGGCACTGTTCGAGTGGCTTCCACGTGTCACTTATATTTGTGACTCACATATACCTAAAATGCCAATTGGACCTTGACACTTGTCACTATTTTATTGTGCCACGTGTCCTTGCTAACGTTTATCTCCTATTGTGTCACATGTTCTCCTCTTAGATCTAATGGTCGTAGGTTCATCTGAATCCTTGATCCAACGAATGTGATCGGTTCTAGATCAATGGTTCAGATTTGTTTCGGTCTTTGAGACTTCAGGTTATTTTCTTTTTCACATTTCCCAATTCTCCTAGAGTGAGATTCCTCGAAGAATAAACCTCGAGTAACTTGGCTTCATCTAAAAATCCTTCTTTAACTTGAAAAGATTTAACACGATCCAATGGTTGTCTAGATTTTGGGTATTCGGGATCTCAGGCCTTTGGAATTTCTTATCCTATCCTTCCACTTTATTCGATCCAATGGTTGGGATATTTCCTAAAGTGTTCCTTAGATCAGACGAATGATGTTTCTTCATGAATTTGAGCTTAGGAAATTATGGTTCAATTCGAAATCCTTTTCACCAAAGTGGTTAGCGCCGAAGTTGACTATCTCCTTTCCTTTACTGTGATCTGACGTCTCCAATATCTCCACTCGAGATCAATGGTTGACGGTAGTTCGATTAATAGGAGACTTCATGATATTTGTGGTTTACACTGTCCTTCCACTAAACTTGATCACACGGTCAAGAATTCATCCGATGTCTCTCCTTGATCTAACGACTGATGATATTTCATAACTTCGTTCCTCTTCCTTATCTCCAATGTCCTGAAAATTACTTTATCCTTCCACTTGGCTTTGATCAGTGGCTCTAACTGATCTGATGGTTGTGATTAATCCCAAAAAATATCTCAATGAACAAGATTCTTCCTCGATCCTTCATAAAGGATTCTTCTATGTAGGTTATGTCTTCTGTTTTATTTCAAATGTGCCATCTCTTCTAAGATTTTGAATCATAGGATCATTGTTGATCCTATCATGATCAACAGTGATCATGAATTACTTCTGCCACAAGGTGATCTTCCTTTTCTTTGATTACTGTACATGTTTGACTCATGTTTCCATCAATGACAAAACACAATCAATAATTCCAACAATATCCCCCTTTGTCATTGAGGAAAACATATTTGTAAAACAAAAATAAGTTCATACTTTTCTCCCCCTATCACTGTTATTCTTTTCTATCTGATAGAAAAAAAAATATATGTTTAACTTTGTTTTACTGCTCCTCTCCCCCTTTGACATCAATGAAAAAGGGTTTCTCCCCTTATGATCAACCTCTATCTGTCTGCATGTTGTTGACCAATCTGTTGAACCTCAGGTAACTCCCCCTTCAATCATTCTTTTCCTGAACTAGATGACTCCTCATGTCAATCTGCTCTCTCTACCTTTGACTACTCTCCTCATGTCATCTTTACAAGATGCCATGTACATCATTGTATAAAAAATACTATTGTCATTGTAGATACTATTACTCTACTAGAACACTGCACAAATGATCGTTGAACCTATCCATTGCTTCTCATTGATCTCTGACCAGATGTATCCATCTTTATCCATGGTGCTTCTCTATTGTACAACAATTAACTTTACTCATGTTCACATGTTCAGTCTTTGCTATCCACATCTGTGAGTGTCATGGTTTCTCATCCTTTGTTCTATGAGATTATATTATTGCAACTTCATTTTTCTTCCATGTTTCATTTAATATTCTTGTCGTATTGTATGAATCATTTCTCATTGGTTGTCTCCTTGAGTTCCAGTAGTCCTATGCTTTGTGCCCAAATCTACCACAACTATAGCATCTCATAATGTGACAATGTGAAACAATATGTCCAATAAGATTGGATTTCCAACATCTTACAATGTTGTTGAATCTACCAACATTTTTTCTTGAATGATGCCTACAATCAAAGGCTTTAAGACCATATTCATTACAAGAAAAAAAATGACCATTAAAAACACTTTCATACCAGCCCCTTTGACTCAACCTTGAAGGTGTTTCACTTCTAAACTTGCTTTGAGGTGTAGGGGTAGCTTCTTAATGTCTTCCTTGATATTATCTTCTGAAGATTGTAGTGTTTCTTTCACTCTTTGAACATGAAGGACCTGCATCAGACCTGCTTTCACCCTTTACAAATGAAGGACTTGCATCAGACCTATTTTCACCCTTTACAAATGAAGGACCTACATCAAGATTAATAGGAGTACCAACTTCTTTCTCGTTGTAACCAAGACCATATTTATCATTTGGTGATCTTTGACTATCCAATATCTCATCCAAGATCGTACAGATATTCATGAACTTGACATGGGTTTTTGACTTCTCAAATTTCTTTCTAAGATTCACAACGTTTGCTTCCATCTTATGACATGACTCTTCCCTTTCATTCAACTGGTTCCTCACTACCTCCTCTCTTATTTTGGCTTCTTCAAGTTGGGTCTTCATATTTACATTTCTTTCTCTTAGTTCTTTTATATCTGCATGGTTTTTTCTAAGCTCATCATCTTCCTTCTTCTTTTCTTTTGCTTGACTGATTTCATTATTCAAACTCTCGATCTCCTCTTATTTTTATTCTAACTTAATATCTTTCTCAGATATGTCCTTTTCATTATCTTTGAGCATTTCCTTTATTTCCAATATATGCTTTTGATTGCTAATCTCATCATCTTCCTTCTTCTTTTATTTTTCTTGATTGATTTCATTCTTCAAACTCTCGATCTCCTCTTCTTTTTATTCTAACATAATATCTTTATTAGATATGACCTTTTCATTGTCTTTGAGCATTTCCTTTATTTTTAAGATATGCTTTTGATTCTTTTCAAGAAATTCTTTAGTGTACTCATGAAGATAGCTATAGTCTGAATCACTATGGTCATAGTTGTATTCAACAAAACCCCAATCAACTTTATGTTTAATCTTTGATAGTTCTTCTTCTACTTCTTCCATGGGATAAATGCTAACATACATTTCTTCTATTGTATCTGAATCCTCTTCTTTACTTTTAGGGAAAAATTCAATATGAACATTATTGTAATCGAAATATTGTGGAGATTCTTTACCTTTATTGATGGCTGAGTCTTCCTTCTCATCCTTGGTAGGAATGTCTTCTATGTCTTCTCTTTTGATTTGATACACATTTTCTAACTTCATCCATAAGTCCTTGGCGGATCAGCATAGTCCCATGCTTGCTTTGATAGTATCTGATAGTCCATTGAGAAGAATATTCAATGCCACTTCAAATTTCTTCCTTGCTCTTCTTTGGGATGAAAACTTGGATAGATTCTTTGAGGAAATGGGTCCAAAAATACCTTCTCCTTTTGATTTCAAATACTCTTTCATTTTTACTCTCCATCCCGAATAATCTGTCTTATCTAAGAATGGAACCTCATCTCTAGAGGTCACTACTTGACCATTCATATGTGTGTCCATGGATCTCATTCAATTTTTTTAGGATTATAGTGAAGGCTCTCTTTGATACCAATTGTTGGACACACCAACCACACTAAGAAGGGAGGGGGGGGCGGGGTAAATTAGTGTGTGTACTTTTACAACTTTTCTCACTTCAAGTGAAAAAATATTTCAAAACATAATTTTACACATCACCATTGTATGATTGTATGTATCCATTCACCAATGACATCCATCAATAATTAAGAGAAATCAATTCATAAGAACAATGAACACAAGAGACACCATACTTATGTATAATCTTTTGTATTATTTTATATATGTGGCTACAATGATGTGGGTTTTATCAGCACCAACTGAAGTAAAGAGAACCAACTCCAAGGAGACCACCAACTCTCAAGCAAGACTCATCTTACTGGAAAACTCATCTTGCCGATAGAATGCAATCTATCCAACTAGAATTGATATAGTATTACAACCAACCCAAATAAAATTCATTCAGTTATTATATTTGATCCAACTCATGATCAGAAGTCTACAAAAAATGCTCATCACTAGACTTCATATTCCCTTGAATTTCTCCCTTCTTCATTTGATCTTCTCTCTGGAATTTGCTCCTTCTTGTGCCAAAGGATCACCATACCAGAAATCACCGACCTCAAGTGCAGATCCACTTATGCACTCACCACCACACCTGTCAAATGAACAAAGAATAGTTGTATTTATACTCTTTCATGCTCAACTCTAGTTCAATTTTAGGGTCAACTTTGTGCCACAAGTTACAACTAACTTTCCCACTTACAAAAACTTTGGGGCCAATGCATAACCACCATTGACCATCATTTCAGGTCTTCAACTTTAAACCTAGAATACCACCTATAACCGGAAAGGGAACGATGATTTCTAAACTTCATATGATTTCAACAACCATCTAACCTATTTTTCATAAATCGATAACAGGTATGGATCAATTTCTTTTGTCTCTATGAATGTTGCAAAAATCGATTTCTGTAGATGTGCTTCCTTCAAACCATTTACATGTGAACATCTGCACAAAACCATGGGTTGATTAATTTGAGCAATGTTCCCAATGCCTCATAGATTATGTGTTCGTAACTAGGGACTAGGGGATGGAACCTAGTTCTCTGGACTTCGACCTTCGTGCAATTTCTCTCTCATCCAATCTTTCATAGTTTTAACTTCCCGAACTAGTTACCTCTCACAAGGGTTGATTCGATGGTTGGCATGATTCCTGGAACCAAATCAATGGTCTAGATTCAATCCTTACTTATCCTTCCACTTTTTGATCCAACAACTATGACTTAATCAAAGGTTGATATGGATGGTCATTATTTATTTTGGGACTTCGGGACTCCAAGGATTTGAAGCTCCACATAATTGTTTCTCCAATTTCCACTGGAGTTGGTCAACAACGAAGTGGTCAACATAGAAGTGCTTATTCTATCTTTCCACTATGTTTTGATCTAACAATCATGTGAGAACCCAAAGGATCTTTGATCAACGACCAACATTAACTTCGTCCTTCGGCGCTTCGGGAAGTTGTTGGTAGTAGAAAACATTAACTTCGTCCTTCGGCGCTTCGGGAAGTTGTTGGTAGTAGAAACTAGTTTTCCCCGAAGGACATACTCCCATAGTGACATATCTTGTTGACATATCAATGTTGACCTAGCATTGGTCGAGTGGCTATCACATGTCACTTATATTTGTGACTTACCTATACCTAAAATGCCAACTAGACCTTGACACTTGTTACCATTTGATTGTGCCATGTGTCCTTACTAATGTGGATTTACTGATGTGTCACATGTCCTCCTCTTGGATCTAATGGTTGTAGGTTCATCTGAATCCTCCTTCTCGACAGACGAATATATATTAATTTGGAGCTTTAACTCTCCAAGACTTTGAGTTACTAGAACTTCGAGCTAGTTCAATCCCTTCAAAGTGTTTACCTATCGAATAAGTCATAAAGTTGTGGTGACCTCTTATTGTCAGTTGTTTAGTACATCTTACACTACCATTCCACTACCCTTGATATAATGGTCAAGAATCCTCCAGCAGTATATCAATGGTTAGTATTACTTTGTGATTCGTTCTTATTCTAGAGACACCAATACCTTCCCTAATCTCTATCCCGATAGATATTTAACTCTGACCCATGTAATCGAGGGATATGACCTCATTCCAATATTTTGGGTGCTAACCTCTCATATAGGATCGACGATCGTGCTTAAACCAACGTGGAGATATACGATCAAGGATGATTATGGAGTCCCAACTAACACGACCTTTAAAACCGTCGTCGAGTTCCGCAATGGAAGATGCACATTGGAAGATGGACCAATGTGAGTCGTTGATTTGTTGACAGGTGACAATCGATGATCGTCATGGATTCCAGAACCAAAATCTGTGAGGACGTTAACTTGTCCTTTGAATCCTGCAATGGCTCCCCATCGTCAATGTTCCTTCACTAAGATCTGACGTTTATGACTTAATCGGATTTTTATCTAATGATCTTCCTCTGCAACTCCCACATATGACGATTGTTGTGGCTTTCTGTTGAATTCATCCTTCAAGGGCCATGATCTATTCTTTTTTTATATCGATGGCTCCTGTAGCTTACTTAATTGTTCTTAGCTTCTTTTCATCGGAGTAGTCAAAGTCGGAGTTGACTGTTGCTCTGCAACTATGATCTGACTGCTATGATATTTCACTCTAGATCAACGTTTGTTGTGAATTCGGCTATTCGGGATCTCGGGCCTTTGTCCTTGATTATCCTATCCTTCCACTTTACTTTTATAGAATGGTCAATATAACAACTAAAATGTTTCTCAAATCGGACGACTCATGTCCACTTTGGAACTTCGTCTTTGGGTAAAAAATATTTTCCTTCTTTACACAGGTTTCCTCTATGACCTTGTTTTCCATCAATGACAATTCATCATAAGAACTCATCATCACATCACAATGAATTCGACTATTGACATCAATGACAACACATCAATGGCAATATGTCCAACAGATGCATTTGAACATTTAAGCACCTATGCATTATTTTTTAGGTGCGCAGTGGTGCAAATGTACCTTAAAGGATCACTCATAAAAAAACCGCCACAAACATCTCCAGTTTCTCACCTCTGCTAACAAACTCCACTATAAATATAGAAGGCATAATTTTTATGGGGAGGTTCCTTAAAAACCTATGCAAGAAGGTGCTCTCCTTATATAGTTCCTCTATTGGAGTAAAATGATGGAAGGTTGTTCTATTCTTGTAAGATCACTTAGAGGTACTTCTTTATTTCCGCTACCTAGAACTTTACAATTCTAGTATATGATGATCATTATATATAAGAGGGAATTTGACATGAGGGATTCATCTTATTGACCAATATCTTATCACGTTCATTCATAAAAGGGTTTTTTTAATTATGAAAAATAAAGTCAATATATTGTAGGTGGGGGGGGGGGGGGGGGGGAGTGGGTGCAAGATATTGATGGGTTTATAGGTATTGGGGGTATAAAATAGGGTGTCTAGTAAAAATATGAGATTTTCTTGTTGGAAAAATGTATTGGAAGGGGGGTTCAATAAGAGGATTTTGAGATTTATTTATCAATATCTAATGAAATTAGGGGTATTATTTAATATCACATGACTGCACATGTTATGTCACAAGCTCACTGAGTGAATACCCCATGGATTTTGACTACGACCTTTTGGTCGTACACTCGATCTAGGTGTTTTGATAGATTTTGTTTCGAAAGATAGAGATATGTCTATGGTTGTTTCTGTCCCCATGATCTTGTCCCTATTAGTTTCTTCCTCCCTTTTCTCCTTTGATGTCTTCTAACTTTCTTTTGTAGAGATCTTTTCTTTTGAGTTTTCTTCTTCTTTCTCCTCTTGCTCAGTTAATATTTATGCTTTCTTCCTTGTGTTGATGTCATATTCAAGAAGTTGTTGATAAAGAATATTATGAATCTCTTCTAATTTGTTTGAAAAAGAAGTTGTTGATAAAGAATATTATGAATCTCTTCTAATTTGTTTGAAACCTTGTCTTTGTCTTCTAAAGGGAGAAATTATGCGATTTACACCAAAGGTAGTTCCATTGTTGTTGTGACTTCTCCAGGAGGTGTCGAAAATGGATTTTCCGTGTTTTTTATAGAGGGGATTCACTCCTCTTGAGATATAATTTCAAATATGTTTTGGTGCAAGATTATTTCCACCCCTTTCCCGATTCGACAGTTTTGAAGGCAAATTTAAATGTAGGCTTAGGGGCTTACATTTAGCTGAAGGTTAGGACCAATGTTTCTTAGATATATAAAAATATGAAGGGCCTACAACTAAGGATTGATCTTTAGCCACTTCTCCTCTTTGTCAAGTAAAGGTTGGGAGATCTAGATATTCTTCTTTAGATCATTGGCGAAGTTCCCATATTCGTGGACATATTTGGATTTAAAGTGGAGTTTCTCATAGTATAAGGGTTGTTCATGCTACCAATTATCTAGGGTTAAAAGAATAACTTCCAGAATGAATTTTTCTAGATCAACCTTTACACAATTTCGAGCACATGCAAACATCGCTTCTTTTGGATCTGCCTTGTCAACGAAGTTCCCAAGAGCATTCCCGATACTTCTAAGAGTACCATCACCCTTGCAATGGAGAGGAAAATTAGGAAGGAACACTAATATTGTAACCTACGACAGAACATCATGCTTAGGATTAAAGTATAATGTCTAGTGATTCAGATACATACCCTAAGAACCAAAGAAGAAAGGCCATTTTTTGAAGATTAAGTCCCTGTCTTCCTTAGTTTCAAACAAGAAGGCACAATATCCCTTTCCACAAAAAAATTGTTTCATCTGCCCTCTTATCAAAACATGTGAGTTCTTTTGCAACCATATTTTCATGGAACGAGGGGAAGGAAAAATTCTTATAAATTGTCCAATAATACCTCTTTCCACCAGGGTGAAGGACATATGCCTTAAGGAAGGGAAAGACACCTCAACCTTTGAGATATGTTTTTCTTTATAAATGAATTGGATTGATTGCAAATTTATTAATTTTTTTAATAAATAAACCATGGCCCAAAAATCCATTGCCTCAAGGTTTAGGTAGGGGGTTCCTTTAGAAGAAAAAATCCATCTTTAAGCTCAAAACCTAGATTCAAAAGATTCAAAAGACTCCACTCAAGGGTTCTCATAGCGATACTAACACAATCTAAAATTTCCACTAAAATTTCTAAAATAAACATTTTAATAATCAAACTCATAAACATTATTGTGTGACACATAATCTTTGAAATTAATATAATAAATTATTATTCTAACCTATAATATTTTAAATTAAATATAATATTTGAAATTTTATAACAAATATCTTATTAAATAAATTATATACATTTTTATGTTATAAAAATGAAAATATTTAAAACATTTTAAAAAAATATTATAATAAATAATAATGTGATTGAAAACTAAAATTAATGTAAAAGTGAAACTTAACTTATGAAATTCCAATACCGTGAACTCTATCGTACCTCTAAACACATTATGTTTAAGTGGAAAAACAATAAAAGAACACTTGGATGATTATGTACTATGTTTTGGTTAAAGAATAATATGAATATCAAAGTAAACAAATTTCACTCCGCATATGCTCGTTCTCTATTTCAATAACTTCCTTCTTGTTATACAACGGAAGCTTAAATCACATAGATTTAATTATCAATCATAAAAAAAAATACAGAAAAATGCAATCACACAAGAATGAATACGAGATTTACTTGGTAAAACCCTTCACAAAGGAAACATTCAGGTGACAATGATATTCGATTTTATTATGTTCAAGGGAAAATTACAACAACCAACATGTATATCCTTCCAACCTCATAGCTCTGCCCATCTATCAACCTATATGGATTACAACAATCAATCTATATGGATTACAACAATTAGATATAATAAATGGGCTTCTAACCAAACATCCATGTTTAATTGATTTGTCTTAACTTAAGGCTAAATGTTAGGATCTAAACAACTGTTTACATTCCATGTTAGGAAATTCATTGGCACTATTTAACAATCTCCACCTTGACAACAATTTCCCTGAATATCATGGCCCAATTTTATTCATCACCTCTTCTGCAAGCCAAGAGAAGCCAAACACCATTGCAGCTTCTCGATTAGTATTGTTTTTTGGAACATGTGTGAACAATTCTCTTTTGTATGGACACTTTCCAGAGACACTCCTCTTTCATCAACAACCTATCTTACAAAATGGTATTTAATAGGAATATGTTTTGTCTTACTGTGATAAGTTGGTTTTTTGGCTAAATGAATTGCACTTTGAATATCACAGAACAATTTTAACTTGTCCTGCATCGACCTTCCAAACTCACCCTAATGAGATTGCTTCTTTGCAAGCATGTGAAGTAGCTATATATTTTTCCTTTGTAGTGGATAAAGAAACAATATTATGAAGCTTTGCCATCCAACTAATAGCTCCACCGAAAAGAGTAAAGAGATATCTTGAAGTTGATCTCCTCTTGTCCAAGTCACCTGCAAAATATGAATCGACATATCCATAGACTAAATCACTACCACTGTTATAGGTGATACAATAATTACTTGTGTCTTTAAAATACTAGAGCACCCATTTCATTGTTGCCCAATGCTCTTTTCCTGGATTTACCATGTACCAACTGACAACAACCACTGCATGTGAAATATATAGTCTTATACTAACCATCACATACATTAGACTCCCTACTGAATTATCCTACAGTACACGAAACATATTATCATTTTCTTCATTAGTACTAGGACATAAACTTGAAGAATGATTAAAATGAGAAGCCAAAGGGATTGAAACTGATTTCACATTGTTCATACCAAACCTCATAAGTATTTTCTCCACACAATTTTGTTGTGATAACCAAATCTTACCGTTTTTTTTATCTCTGTGTATCTTCATGCCCAAGATTTGTTTTTCTTCTCCTAGATCCTTCATGTCAAATGTCCTAGCCATCTGAGACTTTAACCTATTGATCTCTACCATGCTCTAGCTTGCTACAAGCATATCATCAACATATAGCACCAGAATAATGAATATGTCATTATCCAATATTTTATAATAAAGAAAATGATGGTACTCATTCCTTGTATAATTCTGGCTCACCATGAAGGTATCAAACTTCTTGTACCATTTCCTGGGAGACTACCTCAAGCCATACAATAAATTCTTGAGTTTGCAAGAAATTATTTTCCCGTGATCATGAACAAACCCAGGTTGTTCCATGTGCATTTCTTCATCTAAATCTCCATGTAAAAATGTTGTTTTAACATCTAGCTACTCTAATACCAGATTAAATAAAGAAACCAGTGCCAATACAACCCGAATTGAAACAAGTTTAACTCATGGTGAAAAAAAATCATGAAAATCAGTATCTTCCTTCTTCAAATAACATTTTCCCACCTGTCTTTCTTTGTACCTCTCAACCTTATCATCAACACCTCGTTTTAGTTTATAGACCCACTTGCAACCTACAATTTTCCTAGATTTTGGGAGTTCTACCAGGTCCCAGGTTCCATTCCTTTCTAAGGCATCCATTTCCTCTTTCAATTATTCTTTCCATTTTTCATTATCAGACACCTCCATTGCTTCCTGATAGCAAGTAGGCTCCTCATTATTAGCAACCAAAGAAACAAATGAAACAAAATCATCATACCTTCTAGGAGGGTTCTTGAATCTTGTAGATCTCCTTAGAGATGATTGTGGTATATCCACATTTTCTTGATTATTATCTGCATCAGCATTTTTATCTATAGGAACATCTTCATGAACATATTCATGAACCTTTTTCATGTTCATTTTCTTCTCTAGAGGAATGAGTCTCAAACTGGCTCTGTTGAGTTTGAGGTACCTGCGCTTGTTTCATTTCAACATCTACATCTGATTTTATAAACACTGATTCATCAAATATTACATCCCTATTAATGATGATTTTGTGGGAAGTAGGGTCCCACAATCTATATCCCTTAATTCCATCACCATACACAAGAAAGATCAGATTTTTAGATTTGGAATCTAATTTAGAACGTTGATGTTGATGCATAAGAGCATAGGCTTCATAACCGAAAATCTTAAGGTTCAAATAATCACAAGAGTGACCAGGCCATACCTCTTATGGAATCTTACATTCAATTGCAGTCGATGTTGATGAGTGAACTTAACATTACTGAGTATGCACCTTTCTCTCTCTAGAAGAGTCCTACTCATGTGTTCAACAACACTGTTTTGTTGAGGGGTATAGGCAGTGGTTTTATGCCTCTCAATCCCCGCTTCTTTGCAATAGTTTTCAAATTCCATATATGTGTATTCTCCTCCATTATTAGTTCTTAAACATTTTATTGATGTGTCAACATTTTATCGATGTGTCAGTGTTCTTTTGAACCAAAGCTCTAAACTACTTAAAGATAGTAAAGACTTCATATTTTCTTTTTAACAGATAGACTCACACCTTCCTAGAGAAATCATCTATAAATGTAACAAAATATGATGAAGCTCCATATGAGACTGTAGGGGATGGTCCTCAAACCTGTGAGTGAATGTAATAAAGGACACCTTTACTACTGTGTCTTCTGATTTTAAACTTATGCCTACTCTGTTTACCATAGATACAATGTTTACATAAATTTGTATTCAGATACTTCAAATTTGGATGTAACTTACGATCTATAAGTACCTTAAGTCTTTTCTCGCTCATATGACCCAAACGTTGATGCCATAAACGAGTGGAATCACTTTCACTTTCAGATAATGTCGTTAACTTACGATCTATAAGTACCTTAAGGCCTTTCTCGCTCATATGACCCAAACTTTGATGGCATAAACGAGTGGAATCACTTTCACTTTCAGATAATTCCGTTGCTGCTTGATTTGACTCAATTCTTCCTTCAAGCTGATAACGGTTCCCGATCCTGTTTTCCTTCATGACCTGTAATATGCCTTTGAACACTTTCATCACTCCACCTTGAATTGCACACTTGTATCCAATCCACCATCATACATTTTAATTCTCACACTACCAATCCCAACAATTTTACATGAAATATCATTTCCCATAAAAACAACTCCATCATCTATAGGTTGATATGTGGAAAACCAATGTTTATGTAAACACATATGATTCGATTAATCAAAGTTTAACAACCAATATTGAACATGATATGAAGCATTATAAATAGACAGAGCTTCATCGGTCATACCTGAACCAAAAGCTGAATTTGTTTCAGTTGCATTTTCTTCCTTTTATAGTCTTCTTTGGAGGCATGTTCTCGTTTCCAGAGATTTCCGATTTGTCTCAATACAAACATTTAAGTTTATACAGGTGAAGACTCGGGGTGTAATGCAGAAGAAGGAGGTGTTTGTCTTTCTGTTGAGAAGATAGGGAGGACACGCGCCCACATGCAGAGACTCTTCTTTTCTGGCGTATGTGCTCTCAATACTTCCGTCATTAAATAAATATGAGGCCTTGGTTATAATTTTCATAACTAAATTACATCCTTACCTAGGTCGCTGTATTCACAATATTTAGGTCGCTGTATTCACAATATATATTATTCGTTATCATTTTCATAACTAAAGTATATTTTAAATTTTTTTTACAGTTTCTTGTGATTCATTGATGACAAATTGGATAAACCTGAAATTGGTGGGGAAACTGAATGAAACCTAACAGTCTCATTGAAACAATAATTTTTTTTTTTCCACCTTCTTATGAATCGTTGATGGAAAATGGGATAAACCTATAAGGAAAGTGGGTAAATTTGTTGAAGAAATTGACTGAAACCTAACAATTTCAAAAATAAATAGTATAATTGACTAAAATTTAACCTCAAAATCTCTTGCATGATAATTACAACATTCATTCACTCAAACTAACTTTATTTGTACTTATTCACTGCCCACAACATTCATTAGCTCGAATTACCTTTATTTATCCTTATCCACTCAAACTAACTTTATTTATCCTGATCCATCATTGTATTCCTAATATATTATCTTTCTAACTAAATTTACTTTCAATTTTTATTTTCATAACTAAATTTACTTTCAATTTCCATTAGAACTTAGATCTTTTAGATGTAGCAGTCAATAGATACAATAAGCTTCTATCTTCGTTGTCTTTACTTTTATGAGTTAGCCTTAATGCCGTTCTTTCCATAAGCATTTCAACCTTGCACTTATTTTAATTGTTTTTAGATTTATTAAACTTTGAAGCTTTTAGAGGGTCTAAAATAATAATTTTAGAATGTTATATTTTTTCCAAATTTACATCTTTAAACAAATATGTTTATATAGTATACTTTTAAGATGTTATTTTTTCCAAATTTACATTTTTAAACAAATATGTTTATATATATGTTTATATAGTATTTTTATGTTTTTTTTTTAAAAGTTTGCATCTTTTAAACAAAACTGTTTATATGTTTTATTTTATTTAAACTGACATAAGTTACTGTCAGGGACAAATGTAACACATCTCTCACCCAAATTATGTGAAATTTAATAATGAATTCATTTTACCAAATTTATCTTACCTCCATTATGTAAATTTTAATAAATCTGCAATGAATTCATTTTATCAAATTTAACGGATAATATCATTTTATTAGCTGATTCATAAGGATATAGACTTATTGTAACAAGTAATTATTGAAAAAATTTAGTTTAATCTTCAAGTCTTTTAACCATATAATTTTGCATCTAAAATTAATAGAGTTTTTTTTTCATATTTTATCAATTTTACATTTTATTTGTTAATTTTATAGTGAAAATGGATGCCACTGGACCCCTCTTGTTGCCCTCAACTTTGCGGTTATACTCCATCGATGCGACTGAGCCCTTCCAGTTGCCCTCAACTTTGGGATCGGGATCGTTAGTTTTGCCCGTCGCTTTCAACTTTGGCACCATTAGTTTTCGCTCTCAACTTTGGCACCATTAGTTTTTTAAAATGTGGAAAATTATTTTCCTCCGTTTAATAGTGGAAAATTATTTTGATCTTTAAATAACAAAATATGGAAGTGTTATGGAATTGTATTGGTATTAATTAGATTAAGGGGTTTTTTAGTTATTAGATGAATTTCTTTTTTTGGTTGAATTAGGTTACATAAATTTATACAAAATCATTATTTTTTGTTGTTTAAAATCGAGTTTTGAATGTACAAATAGATTCAGCAAGCTGAAACTCCCCTGGATCATTAAAATTATACAGAAATAATCACTCAAATCAGTGGATCTAACAATTTTCTCACAGATTTTGAGCAAATGTACTAAAACTACAAAATCATTATTTTTTGTTGTTTAAAATCGAGTTTTGAATGTACAAATAGATTCAGCAAGCTGAAACTCCCCTGGATCATTAAAATTATACAGAAATAATCACTCAAATCAGTGGATCTAACAATTTTCTCACAGATTTTGAGCAAATGTACTAAAACTTTTAACCTACTACATTAGATTAATATAAGTCATAGAATGAACTGTAACATCATTGTCCTAAAACAGCCACGTAGAAAGCAATGCTCTATAATAAACCCCATTATATAAATGTGAAAAATTAAAGAAGATTTGAAAATTTGAAGATAAAGAACATTTAATGGTATCCATGACTTTCACTAATTTTACAACAACCAACAACATGTTAGAAATAAACATTAGATAGTATTACATTTAGGACTAGGCTAACTAAGAAGCAAACAGATAGTTTTTCAGGTAAAAAAATGGCATGAATCCAGTAAAATTTTCAGGGGTATTGTGAGTGTCCCATGGATCAAAGTTCTATGCATTTCAAAACCTTATTTCATGATTTTGTCCCATTTTAAACCAACAAAAATGTTCAAAAAAATAAATTAGAATTTTGAATTGACCGAAAATTTAAAACCTCACAACATGACCTAAAAAAAATAACTAAAAAGGAAAGATTACTCTTAACCACTCCTTACATTTATATTTATAGAAGTTAACCCACTCCTTACATTTATATATTTCTATATAGAGACAGACTCTTTTCTCCTTACATATCGTTACACACAAATATTTACTGTAACATGTATTTTACAATTTGACTGGGTTTGCATTGTGTAATTTTTTTGGAAAACGACATCGTTAAATACATATATTTGTATTTATAGTACCATTTGAGTGGTTTACGCATGTCTTTTTGGGAAATTATATTTTCAAATCGAAAA
>CBVK0102359747.1:0-11577 GCA_900067695.1 Picea abies
GTGAGTGAGTAATGCACATGGGTGAGTTATGAGTGAGAGTGTATGCACACGGTGAGTTAAATAATGGCTAAGATTCATGGAGGATAATTTTAGACTTTGGTGAATGACATTAGTTAGAGGTGTTATTCCCTTTTTGTCTCGACTATAGTCTACGAGAACATATAGACTACTAAGTCACTCCCTATAGAACCCATCACTGGGAAAGGGACGTTACAATGACCTCCTCTCTTGGGGGTTTTTATGTACATGTGGCATACTTTACTTGCATATTGACTTAGTCTCCTTTACTTTGTGGATGACAAGTCACTTTCTTGTATTTTTCTAGGCTAGATCTAGGAGACTAATATTTTTATATTAAGAGAGATGTGAGATCCCTTCTCTATAAAAAGGGAAGTAGTTCTCATTGTAATTCATTGCTAGAACTTGTGAAGAAATCTCATCTACTTTATGGATATCGCTATGGATTGCTAGCGAGAGCGCTCTCTTGGAATAATGTCTCGTGGATGCTTTGCAAATTGATGGATGTCCATGGATCAATGGTCTTTGGTGAATTGATTTGATAAGTAGGTGGTCTCTTTGAATATTTGTGGATTTTATTGGTGAATTGTTGCAAGTGTGGTTGTGCTTCTTTAGTGTTGGCTGTGCACCCTCTTTCTCTCTTCTTGATAGGTCCCTTCTCAAAGCCATTGGACAATTGCTAGTGGAGAATCTTCCCCGTTGAATCATATTGAAGCTTGTAAGACACTAGCAGGAATTGCTAGCGTTTGTAGTGGACAACCCTAACTATCACCTTAGGTTCACTAACATTTTCTCAAGAGGGGCCTTAGTTGACCCCTTATGCCCCCCAAAAATAGTAGGCACTAGTTTATTCTTGTCTAGTCAATCATAAAGACAAAATCCAATTTTTTTACCTTTGTTTTAGGGTAAGTCTGAGTTTTTGTAGTTTGCATTTAAATTTTCAGCCATAGAAACCTTAGACGTCTTGGCCTTTTTGCATGTCTTTTGTTTGGGAAATAATCTAACTTGAAAATTGTGCCTTGCTGGTATATATTATTGCGTTTTTTAGGGTGGAACGACTTGGTATAATTGGCTGTTATGTGCTCATTAAATTTCAGATTTAGCAAGTTGCATTAACCCTACGTTTACTTATTGTTTTAGCCCTAGAAATTGTTCATTTAAAATTTGTTTGAGTGGCTGAAACATACTGCTATTATAACTTGTTTACTATTGCAATTTATTCATCTTTCATGCAGGTTTTATTACATCCTTGAGAAGTTTTTAGATCTGGATTGTTTTGTGACTAATTTGATTGGAAATTCACTTAATAAAAACCCTAAAACAACCCTAAAAAGCATATAACCTAAATCTAGAAATTTAATTTAAGCTTTAAGATGAAACCCTAGGTTGTACTTGTTGAAGTGAAGAAAAAGAGATGTCTGAAGCGTAAACACAAGAAGAGATGAGATTCACAAGGGAATAATAAATATAAATGTATATAAATGAATAATGATTGTACAATGATGCT
Organism: Picea abies; assembly: GCA_900067695.1. Taxonomy (NCBI): domain Eukaryota; kingdom Viridiplantae; phylum Streptophyta; class Pinopsida; order Pinales; family Pinaceae; genus Picea; species Picea abies. Next base: position 1,526 of record CBVK0102359747.1, read on the forward strand.
TATTAAAATGATGGGGGCCCATTTATATAATGGCCTCTGTGATTTTAATAGAGTCATGAGTCATGACCTTTGGTCATGACTTTTAGTTAATTTATACTTTATTTGTTATTTATTATCTTACTTATTATTATTTATATATAACATTGCCCTTCCCTTAAAATTTTGTTTTGTCCTCAAAGCAATGGTAATGACGGGTGTAACTGGCGAAAGTGCTCTTACTCCCATGCCGTGTCTTCTTCTAGAAGGTTTTTCCATTTAATAAGATACTCCTTGATTACACGAGAGAGCAACTTCTTTTCTCTGGTGGCAATAATGGCTTTTGGTTCTAAAATGATTCTTCCTTCTTCATCTAACATAGGGAGCATTGTCTGCACCTTTTGGTGTTGCCCTAAGACTCTTTTTAGACATGATACATGAAAACGTTGTGGATACGACTTTTGTCTGGTAATTCCAACCCATAAGCTATGTGACTAATTTTTTTGTTAATTTGATATTGTCCATAAAACTTTGGAGCCAATTTATTCTTTCCATGGTGTTTAAGAGATAACTGTTTGTGTTATCTCCCAAGTTGTAGGTTGGGCAAAGCCCGACCCAACCACCGATTGGCAACAACTTGGAGAGCACCTACCCACTGTTACCTTAGGCAGGTAGGTGAGGTAGTCACCTCTAGGGGGGAATCCCGGTGAACCTAGGGGGGATTGAGATGGAAATTGATAAGTATGAGTGGATGTCCCTAGAGGTCGATTCTAAATTATAGGAAGAGCTTGAAAAGAGGTCTTGGGAATGTTTAAGGGTTTCCAAATGAGTTGAGTGACCCGCCAAGTGTAAGTACCTACCCGAGATATGAGGAAAAATAAGCATATAATGTTAATATGTTAGTTGGACAAGCAAGTTAAGCTTGCTGTCCCTAATTGCAGCAAAAGTAAATGATATATATCAGCTCAATAATATAGCAAAGGCTGCAATATAAGTGCTAAGCATATGATACAATAAACAAGAGACAAGTTAGTGAAAGCTAGCTCAACTCATCAATGATTAAGTAATAACTCTAGCACAAAAATCAAGGCTGAAACAAAAGGTTGCTGCAGTGATAATATCATCCTTATGGCTGTAACAAACCAAGCTTAATAGTAGAAAAATCAGCCACTAGAAACCACTTCTAACTATCCCAATAGGTGCACTAGGGTTAGTAGAGAGTTAGGGCAAAGTTAGGGATTAATCCTAGGATTAGTTTAGGAGTTATTAGGGGTTACAGGGTTAGTTTTATGCAGTCCTAATGGCTGTAGGTTAGTTTTGTAACAGCAGCAAGAATTGATGGTTGAAAGGGGACACCTCAATGAGGCAAGAGAGCCAAGGGCTCAAGGAACAATTTCCCAAAGAGACAACTTTAAAACTTGAAAATTTCACATTTAACAAGGCATCAATTTATTTCTCCAATGCAAAAAGTAATGACTAGTTCCTTTAAAGATTGGGTTAATGGAGTCAAGCAAAGAAAGAGCTATAGGTACTACCTCCTTGGGGGTGTAAATACTCTTACTTCCCAAGGAAAGTATCTCTAGCTAGGGTTTAGGCTAAGAGGGTGTATGCACTTATACGAAAGTATCTCTAGCTAGGGTTTAGGCTAAGAGGGTGTATGCACTTATACGTCTCTTAGAAAACGCTTGTTAAACCAATAAAATGTAAGCCTAAAATGATGGAGAGTAAGGCGGGGATGTATGCCCTTATACTTCCCACCAAGTTCTAGCAAATAACCTTGAATTGAATAACAAATGATAGAACAATGTAAAAAGCCTTACCAATTCAAGGAAAAAAGCTAAGAAAAACCACCACAATAGCTAGAGAATAGCCTTCCAAGACTAGTGCATCACTTCCATCAACCAATAAACAAAGAGATATCCATACACAGGACCGCATGAGAGGAACTAGCCAAAGAGAGTGAAAATTCCAGTCCAATACTTCTCACAATGAGAGAGTTATGTTTAAAATGAGATATTATGATCGCTATTTATACAAAATGTCACTAAGATAGTTTGTCCACATAATTTTACGATAAACCACAAGACTAGGGGTCAACAACCCTAATGTTTCCCATTTACACAAATAATATTAAACAATTCACTTTAAAATTTACTTTTTCACAAAAACAAACCCTAACTTAAGGTGATGTCACCCCTTTAGGGGATGTTTTGACACTATGAGAAAGTCGTTGGTGTTGGAGAAGTGTAGTCGGGCTTCCCAAATCCACATGTCAATCATCTAGGTTGTTTCTTCATGGTCAAAGCCTCATTCTCCTAAAAATTCCCTTGTGTCAATGAATAATAACTTCACCACCAAACCCTAGACCTCTTAGATGATGTCATGCCTCCAAAGGTGACGTTTTTCCTCTCCTAGGAATAACATTTGGCATGTGAGGGATAGGTCATGCCATCCACAATGTCTTCTAAGCCTTCGAAGGTATGTCTCTCTCATCTGGCATGTGGGACCTTGGCATCCAACCTATGAGATTCAAGCTCCATGGAAGCCCAAGCTAGGCTTGTCCCTCCATAGTTGTCTACCAACTAGGTCCTGCAAAGACACATAAGCACGCCCTCCAAGGATCTCAAGTCAAAATATCATGATGATTAAATCAAATCAATAAATTTTCCAAATAAGCTTGTGCATCAAATATTACCATGTCAAACAAGTAAGTTCTCAAAGATATTATGCGACTTGCCAAGCCTGGATATGGGAGGGTTGACAAGGTGTCCTATTGGGTATATCTTCCCTATGTCAAAGAATGTTTCCAAAGTGATCCCTCTCTAAGCCATGTAAGGTGGATGAAGTGGTTAAGGATCAATACTAAATGGGCATGGTGTTCATGACATACAAGGGTTTGTAGTATCGCATTCATGGGTTACTTTGTAGAGGGTGTGTGGAACCTTCGATTGAAATACAATTTTTCCAAGCCCATCATTTTTCCATTTTTTGTTTCTTTCATGTTTTAAGGACAAGTTGAAGGCCATTGTCTTGGTGTGGTGTTTAGATAATGATAGTTTCATTCACAAATACCTTGCGGAAAGGAGAAGGTTGGCTCGTGATGAGACCCCATTTCTCTCAGTTGTGCAACTGAGAGCCACTACCCTGGCTTGGTGGTCAGATGATGGTAATTCCATACCACTAGATACCCATAATCATGATAGGTCTGCTCGTGATGAGACCTCCTATCCTCCAACTAACCCCATAATCATTCTATCATTTATTCTTGTGGGTCCCCATTTTCTTAGAGATATGTGTTTCATTGCTTTATTAGGGGATCCATGGGTGAATCATATGGAAGGTTTATATATAGGATTTTATCTTTTACCCAAAAGAAACCCTTTGGGCCTTCCTCCCCTTCTTCCCATAGAATGAGGGAAAACCCCTTCTCAAGTCAATACACCCTAAAATCCAAAGAGAAAAGGAAATGGGGGGTTTAAATTATGAAAATTTGTAAGTATGATCGGGGATGGTACAATGGCTCTTCAAGGGAGTTCCTAGTAGAAAACCCTTTCCCTAGGAAGACCACTTACTAGGGAACAATGTCATCCACTAAGGTAAAATAGGGAAAAATGCATAATGTCCAAGCATATGTCATGAAATCTAAAGCAGTCTAAGATACAACATACTCAAATGCCCCAAATATTGAAATGACACTCACCATGATACATGACTTGTACCTCATGGAGCAAGGCTCAGTGCCTCTCAGAATCCAACTAGTGTGATGGATTCCATCTGAAAATCTTGACCTCTGTGGTGGTGAGAAGGGTCTCCATCTATGAAAATGGATATTGTTGGTCATGTAGTCTCTCGGCACTCCATATCTGCAACCTAAGGGCTTGGAGACATAATCTCCTTAGTTATCCACAAAATGGGGATAACAAGTCCAATAAGGGGAAAATGGTTGCGAACATGTAATTTACTATGTGAGAAAAAAATTATCAAGACCCCCACTCAAGTACAATCATGAGAAGAAATTGGTTTTAGCTATCATCCACTCTGTCCAAAAATTGGTACCATTACATTTTGCTTCAAACAAAAAAAGTCATAGAAAATTTCAACTCTTTGCAGTGTCTTCTAAGTCAACAACTTATTAATGATAATATTGCTCATTGGATCATCATCATCCAGGAATTTGATCTAGACTTTGTTACACCAAAGAGAAAAGAACCACTTTTTATGGTTGAGTTAATCATTAACCTCTCATTTAGAATATCAAACACATTGTTGAATGATGACTTCCCTAACGAGCATCGTGTCACCATCTCATCAAATGATCCATGGTATGTCGACATCCTAACCTATCTACTCATGGACAAATTTAGTCAACGTCTCTCACAAGATGACCACCAACACATTTAGCACCAATCCCCTTGCTACCTCCTCATCAAATACATCCTTTACCAACGAGGTTTCAACACCATTTTCTGGAAATGCCTCACTCATGAAAAATTCAAGTCTTAAATGACTATCATAGTAGCATGTGTGGTGGCCATTTATCTGGAATGTCTACCACCCAAAAAAATTCTACATGATTTATGTTTGGCCTTCACTCTTCCATGATTGCATTCATGCAGTTAAGCAATGCACAAAATTTCATATATTCACATCCAAGTCATGAGCTCCACCAATGTCACTCCACGCAGTCATCAAAACCGACCCCTTCCACAAGTGGGGGAATTAATTTCATGACATGTAACACAACATATAACGATGGCCACAAGTATATCATCACAGCCATCTATCATTTCACCAAATGGGCTAAGTCCATGCCTACCTACAACAACACAATTGAGACAACCGCTCGGCTCTTTTTTAACCATGTCATCACTCACTTTGTCATCCCCAAGCAATTGGTCTCCAACTATGGAAAAAAAATTAGAATGAGATTTTCCAAGAGTTGGCTTCACACTTAGGTTTCAAACATGAATCTGTGTCACTCTACTATTTGCGATCTAATATCCAAGTTGAGGTTCTCAATAAATTCCTCAAAACCATGTTGTAGTTGATAGTAAACAAACATAAAACCAACTAGCATCACATGTTTTTCTTGGCACTATGGACCTATACTACATTGGTTACAACTACCACAGGTTTCGTATATTTTCACCTTGTCCATGGGGTTGAAGCAGTCATATCCATTGAATGCGAGATACCAATCTTCTGGATGGATGTTGGATATCGAGCTCATTCTTGACACTATGCCATTAGAACAAAGACTAGTTGCATTGAAGTGAACTAATGAGGATCATCGTAGTTTGTTATAGAGTAATGAAGCCACGAAAAAACATTCCAAAGCCCACTATGACCGTTAGTTCCACCCTTGCACCTTCAACAAAAGTGACTTAGTCTTGGCATATGATGCAGCCAATGAGACATTAGGTCGAGTAAAATTTGAAACTCTCTAGAAGGGCCCCTTTATCATTAAGCATTGCTTAACTAAAGAGGCGTACGTGTTGGCTTTCCCATAAGCCAGCCTCTTAAAAGATCATGTTAATGGGTCATGTTTGAAGAGGTTCTACCCATGAAAAACCACACTTGTTGTACAATGAATCATGTATATAACACATTTATTTGTTAGGTTTAAAAATACATTTTTTATATTTCTTCCTTTGATTATTGTCAAAAACCTTCATCATCTAATTTCTTTGTTTTCCATATGATTCACTCGTCGGCATATAACCTTAATTTTTCCAATGATGCTAGTCGTTGGACTCAAAATATAGATTTTGTAGCTTGGGCCATCTACTTACCCTCCCACGCACTACTCCACTCAAGCGGTATGTGCATAGGACCAACCACCAACAATTAAGTCGAATATGCCATGGTGATTGGATTGCTCATTGAAGTGGCACACCTTCAAATATAACACCTCAAGGTCCACCTAGATTCATAGCTCCTTGTGTCCTAGTTGAACAATATCTATCATGTTTGTGACCCATGTATTTTGAAGAAATATTTACAAGTTAAGCTTCTATCAAGTAAACCATCACATTTATCCACATTCCTAGAAGTAGTAATCAATTTGTAGATAACATTGCAAATGAAATCCTAGGTTGGAATTTATTTCATACATAAACATAAGTAAAGAAAACCACAACATCACATATCATTCATGTAACAAAATATACCCATAATGAATGCTAAACCATAAAAACACATGAGCATACATTTTTGTTCATCCTTAAACACATCATCATCAATGGCAAAAAATTGTGTGTGTGTATCATGTCCAAAAAATGGGATGCACATCAAAAATTGGCTCCATCGAGATACATCATACAAAACTCACCCCACTAAGATACATTGCCAAAAATATACATAAGTACTCATCTGGAAAAAATTGGATCGAGCCTATACAACATCACGCCACCACTACCGAGGTGGTAGTGGAGCACTTATCTCCAAAAACCCTAGGAGAGGGGCACCACCAGTGAGAGGAGCGCCTCTAGCTCTAGCCCAAACTCGCATAAAAACCCCAACTACAAATATTCTCCACATGATACAATGCCACTTGGGTGTCAGTGATCTCATCCTCAAGGTCCTACCATCCCACCTCAGTAACCCCACACAAAACCATGTCTACCTAATGCCACAAATCAACCATGTGGTGGTTCTTGGCCTCTACCTTTGGTTCCAACCTTGATCACTAAGTTGTCAAACCTACCTCATCATCATGGCATCCACAACGTCATCCTCCTACTATCGCCACTAGAGCAACATGGGTTACAGGTGGGGTGTTCAATCCTACATTTTCACACTCAAACACATTCAATGTTAGTATATTGCACATCAAAGATGAAACAATTTTCAAATACCAGTAAAATAAAACTATGCTCATAGATGAATCAAAAAATATCATAAATACTCACCAGATGGTCCCCAAACCTCCTTTGAGCCAAGAGTAACTCTAGATCTATACATAAATCCATCCCAGCATATGGGTAGGCTAGCACCACAAGGAACATTTGTTGCCACCATGCATGAAACACTAGAGTGAAGAAGCATCCCACATTGCGTCCTCCCATGAGAGAAAACAACTATCTCTGACATTACATCTGTGACACACAATTTCCCCACTCACAGATGACCTATTGAGGGCAAAGTAGTGGGATCCTCTCAAAATATAATCTCAAAAGGAGAAAGCAAAATGCAAACTCTTTGTCACCAAGGTGGAAGCCTCGGGCTAGATGATCACTCATCGCCTCTCAAAGCATCAAAGCTTAGGAATAAAAACAACCCTCGACAACTTACTCTATGAGAAACATATGTCCACCAATGATGTGGGGCATGTGAAGTGACCAAATAATTCTCACTGCCATAGTTGTCGCCCTCATCACTAGATCTTGAATATGGATAACTTGGATCAAACCCACAAGTCGACCAGTTGGTCCATGATAGTATAAAGTGACCAACTAATTGATGGTCCAAGCACCCAATATGTGGGGGTGTATATCACCCCGCATACCCCTAGTTAGTAGTCTAGTCAAGAAATAGATGTTTGTATGGGTCATCTTTAGACGCTGACCTCCTGACAAACCATGTTTTCACCATCTTTTGACCATCATTTTTTTGCATATAAATATTCTTTCATTTGGTTTTGAATACTTTTTACACTCTTTTTTATACCCATATCTTGGAACTAAGGCTCAAGGTAATTTTTTTCATATACTATGTGGTGAACCAACTCGGTTCATACACAAAATACTCAAAATACTTGAAATATAAAGAAATCCATTTAGAATAATAATGTATAAGACTGAATATGAATACAATTGATATAACAAAGAATGAAGGCCATATATATACCAACGCAGAGGTGCCCTTTCATAAAGATATGTGATCTTTCATTATAAGGTGTCTCCTCATTATTAATCATTAATTATTGAATATTTATTAGTATTTATATTTTATATTGTATTTATATTTATGTTGTTATATTGTCTTCCCCTTAAGAAATGATTTGTCCTCAAAGGATAGTTATGGAAGGGCTTGACGTCTTTTTCCCTGGCTTGTAATGTCTTTGCATCAGTCTCTATTCTTGAAGCTATCATAGTTAATGGTATGAGATGATATGAACCTTTGAGTGTTGAGCAAAATTGTCAAATCGTAAAAGGATCTGACCATCCTAATTCAATCCTTTGCAAAACGTTGCACTTCCACGATGAATTGTTATCATGAGATTTAATTGCATTGGTATCAATATTTTTCGGACAATAAATTAGTTGTTCCCGTCCTTAGTGACATTGATATTCTGATTGGTTAAGATATTTTCTCTTCTAATTTGGATGTCGATAAGGAGTTCTTATAACATGATTTTCCCTTATCATATTTGTAGCATTTTCTTGATTTAATTCGGTATATGATTTTCTTCATGAACCAATGTTTCCTTGTCAATGGATGAATTTCAATTAGTAAGTACACTTAGAGCTTCCATCATTTGTGCTCCAACATCTGACGTTGTCTCGAATTCAACTGGACTTGTATTTGTTCCTTTCTCTACAAGTTGGATTTTTATAACTAATGATTTATTGATTTTTATGGGATCGGTCATTGTTTCCTTATCAATCAGTGATTTCTTGTTGGTAAGTTTATTTAAAGTTTCTTGTTGTGACTTATTCTCACCTTTTAACTTATTAATCTGGGTGATCAAGTTCTGACTATGATTCTTGAGGCAAGAAATTTTTTCATTTTTATCAATGATAATTTTGTCAATTTATTTTTTCATAATTTGCATTTATTTTTTATTTCCTTGAAGTATTACTTTTGAGATATCTTTAAATACTTTTGACGTTACTGGATCTGAATCCAATGTAGAGCCCTGGAATGTTATCTTTTCTTTTTATATGAAAATGTCAAAAACTTCTTCTTTATGTTTAGGATGAAAGATCATAGTGCTTGCATCCAGGATGAACCTAGAATTATGTCACTATCATCACAAAATAAAGATTTAACAGTGAATTTCAATACAAAAGTATAGTCTCCAATGCTCAGTTGTAAATTGTTTATGTCATATTGTTTTTCATCCATTGAATCTATCGTTTCCATTATATTTGACTAAGGAATCATTAATTGGTTAACACATTTAGTAGTAACGTAATTTTTATCATGAGTAGGAGAAATAGAGATAATAATATCATTTCTTGCAAGTGCTCCTTTGATTCTAAATAATGCAAAAACACTTTTTGTAAAAAAAATTAAAAACCTTCATTTTTCCTCATTATTGGACTCCATTTGTTTCATCAAAAATTTTCGATAACTAATACTTGGTTATGAAGTTTACATACTCTTTTTTTTAAGAATTAAATAATACCCTTATAAAAAATTATTCTATAGCTTCTTTGAAATTCTCTCTAATTCTTCTTCCACCTTTATTGAACCTTCTCTTCTTACTTCATATATATTTTAGTCAGCACTTTAATATCTCAATTTTTTTTTATTATTTTCTATAGAAACATTTACTATTTTTTGTTACTTAGGAAAATGAATTCTCAAGATTCTAATATCACCTTCATACTTAATTTTAACTTTGGTACAATATCAATTACTTTTTGTTAAATAATACTCATTACTTTGAAACCTCCTTTATACACCTTAATTCTTTAATTTAGATTCTACACTTATATAACACTTTTGACTTTAACTTTTCCCTTGTGCCTTAATGTGTCTTCAATCCTTTTTATAAAAACCTTTTAATATGATTATTTTTTCCTTTTTTAACCTTGAGTATTCTTATTAGTCCCCGCTGAAGGTGTAGAGGGACTATAACGATCGATAATTCATTGACTTGATATCAGTTTGTCGTTTGACTACAATTTTTGCATACTTTCTATTGTTAGGACTACAGAACTAAAAACATTATTTTTTATATAATAAAAAAACTCATATATGTTATGATTTGATTGGATAATAGATTTGAGGTCTTATTGCCAGCGTTGTTATTCCCAATGAATTATATGTTACCATATCCAAAGTTTTTATCATCTACGGTACTTTTTGAATTTGTACTATTCATACTGAAATGTTTAGATATCCAA
>CBVK0102359754.1:0-11621 GCA_900067695.1 Picea abies
GAAGCACCAAAAGTCACGTGGGCCCCTTTTGGGTAAGTTAATACATCAACTTCCTTAGGTCGTAAATTTTGCATACAATCTCCATTTTAGACGCACAATAGCCCGTTGGAAAGGTCTAAGCGAGAAGAAATTTTTTATACTGGCCCATGTAAGTTCTCTTGGCAATCACTTGGGCCCCAAATCCCTAAAAAAATGTCATTTAGGGCCTCAAAATAGCCCCGGAAGTTTGGAACCCGCAAAATTATCGAAAAACTGCCAAGGTGGAAAATTGTTTTTCGAGCTAGTGGAATAGGTGGGTGGCCATTGATATCCACTTGGATCAAATATAGTCATGATGCAACTGGCGAGAGGTTGAAAAAATGGATGAGGAACCAGGGACACAGTTGCAGGTTTAATAGAGCAGGTTTAATGGTGGTTGGACTTTCTAGGCCTATTCCCCCTTTTCTGACACAGAGTAATGTCTTGGTGGCGGTTTAGTTGAGATTATTATCCAGGTTGAGAAACACTGGTTATAGTGGTGGAATGGAGATGGTCCTTTTCTAATGCTCCTTTCCCATTTGGTGGACAATACACTTGGATACGATGACAACGCCTCCATTATCCTTTTTTATTTCTTGTGGTTAGCACGGTATTGGGTTACTGGTAGCATTAAAGAAGTTCCTCATTTTTAGCTATAGAAGGCATCAGTTAACCGGTTGATAGGTCTAGATTTGACAGGGGTCTTTTAATAATCCTCGTATCTGTCCTCTCCTATCATTTACTAAGCCTTGAACATTGTTTCTTGTATTTTCTGCCATGATACGACTACAGTCCCGAGGTGATAGAATTTCAGAGGTTGGTGGAAGACTCTGTATGGACAATGAGGTCAGCGCACTCATGGGTGCGACTAATGAGGAAATTTGGGAGGAGGAAGGTTTATTTTCCTCGGTGGACGAATTGTGCAGGCTTAATTACAGTAGATGCCACATTAAAGACCATATAAACTCACCACCGGTTTACTCTTTGAAATCGATGATCCTTCATTTTGCAGGTAAGAAGTGATCCCCCGACAGTGCTATGTTGCAGACCATTTATAGGGATGAACAAATGAAGGTTTGGGTAGAAAGGAGACTATGGGTGTACACTTGGAGTATAGAGGGAAAGGTTTTACATCCTCAGAAGCGGGGTTTAAGAGAGTTTCATTTTTTAATCAGGCTGGTACACAGAATGAGGCTACTCAGGGAGGTCTCTCTCACTAGAAGGGTGGTTTCGCGAAGAACGTTATTAGAGTGTGGAATCCAAAAAATACCAAACAGAGGCTGGTAATGGGAGTTTATGTGGGTTTAGAGGACTCCTGTAATCTCTCTCTCTGTGCACTGGTGGGGAGATTCTCTTACAGGTCTCAATGCAAAATGTTGATCTCTGACTGGATGTCGAGAACATGGGAGCCAGTTTTAGGATATTCTCCATAGTTGTTGACATCACTGAGAGGTTGGCTAGGTTTCGTATTTAAAAAACTTGAGGACGCGGAGTTCATTCTGGGCAGGTTTTGGGACTATGAGGGAGGGAGCTTAATTCTTAAGTGTTGGCGTATACGTTTTGATCCAACTACTGAATACTTCAGTTTTCGACATTTGTGGGTACTACTTCCAGGTATTCCATTACAAATGTGGAATACCAAAGAACTGGAGGCGATAGGTAATGTATTGGGTCAATACATCAAAGTTGATGAAGGAGCCTTACATTCTAAGGAAAAAAGAATGACAAAAGTCTTGGTAGAGGTGGACATTCACGTGGGTTTATTGGAATCTTTAGAAATTGAATGGCGGGGTCACCTTATAGTTCAGAGGCTGGACTACTTGGGGATAGCATTTTAGTGTTCCCTCTCTAGGAGGACTGGTCATATGTGAAAGGACATCCAACCAGCTTATGGGATGTTCGACTTAGAGGATTCTATGGAGGACCAGTCAAAGGACCTCTACATGGATGTCGCGGATATGCAAGAGATGGGGGACTTTGCTTCTTTGCGTGCTGAGGATACACCTAGGAACTTGACTGCCACCTTTGTTGGTAAGCTCAAGTCACTTTGCCCATATCTGTATTTTTCATTATCTGAATGGGAGCAGGACCACCTTGATAGTACTTTCATGTCAGATAGTATACACTCACCTGTTAATGACTAGAGGACGTCCTCTGAGACAGAAACGATGAGAACGGATCTAGTAGTGGTTAGGAATGATCCCTTATCCCAGCCTGTATCTACCCTCGAGACTCTATCATCATAACTATCTCCCGAAACATTTATTGAAGACCACTGTACGGTCTTGGGGATTAATGGAGATGTAGGTAGTAATCCCTTGCTAGATGGTATGATAAATTCATTAGTTCCATCTTTTAGGGAGGCTTCTATCCTGATACCCATCCCGACCTTTCTGGGAAAGGAAGTTTTTAACGTATCAGAGCTTAGTGGAGATATAGGGGCCTCTTCTAGTTCTGGGGAGATTGCAGTGAAGGATTTATCTTGGTCGCGGGGCTTGGGGATGGAGGTCTCTCCTATAAAAACTAGGAGCACTCGTAAGAAGTTGGGAACACATATTTCTTTTTCGGAACAACATTTGGAAACACACCTAGAACGGGGGGTGCTTAGAGGCATGAAAACCCTTGCAAGGGCTAAATTATGATTCTTGTATCTTTGAATATAATAGGGGTAGGAGGACCCCTAAAAGTGGCCTCCATGAGAAGACTTCTTTCAAAACATTCTCGGGACATTCTCTTTCTACAAGAGACTCTGGTAGCAGAGGATAAGGCTAGACACTTTATGAACATTATCCGACCTGAGTGGATGGTCTGTGTTGTTAATGCGATAGGGAAGTCTAGTGGATTACTGGTGTCATGGGACCCTAAATTTTTTAACTTATTTCCTTTTTTAAGCTGTGGTGGTATCTTATTGGCAGGTTTCTGTATATCTAATAATGAAGGATCAACTTCTTAAATGTTTATGGTCCCTGCACATAGCGAAAGCGATTCTGGGAAAAGGTGGATGGTAGGGGACTTTTGGCTAAGGGTAGTTTGATCTTAGGAGGGGATTTGAATTTTATGACTAGTGATGAAGAAGTCTGGGGTGCGAAAGATTTATTAGATCCATTGGTGGCCTTCTTCAAAGAAATGTTTCTTAAAAACTAGTTGATAGATATATCGCCTGCTGAGGTGGTTCCAACTTGGAGAAACAAAATATGTGGAGAGGAAGAAATATTAAAATGACTAGACAAATTTTTAGTATCTGAGGATCTCCTTCTATCATCGGTTAGATATAGGACTTGGGTGGAATATACATTTATTTCTGACCACGTACCAATTATGATTCAATTGGGCTCTGGCTTCTCATATGTAGCACATCCTTTCAAATTTAATCTTGATTGGTTACGAGAGGATAGTTTTGTATCAATGGTACAAGAGGTTTGGAATTCGCAACAGGTCCAAAGGGAGGAGGGTGCTCAGAGACAATTAATATGGAAATTGAAACTTCTCAAGTCCCGAGTAAAGGTCTGGTCCAAGGAAAAACGATTACAGGAACATGAAGCTATGGAAACTATAGAAGAAGATTTAGCTACACTTTACAAGATGAAGTCACAGGGTGTGGATAGTCAATATTTTGATTTCCGATTAAAACATATAGAGGTTGAATGAAAGAAGTTGTTACTAGCTAAAGAGGAGCGATGGCGCCAAAAACTCTTAGCTATTTGGATTCAAAGTGGTGACAAAAATACTAAATTTTTTCACTGCTTTGCTATCCATAGAAGAAACAAAAAAATTTTATGGGAGATAAAGGATGAAATAGGTTATGTGCATACATGATAGGAGGACATAAAGGAAGAAACACTGAGATACTTTAGATCATTTTTTCAAGACACTGGGCAAAATTCCACTGCAGAGAAGATAGAAATGTTAATACTCTTTCCAAGAATTGTCAATGAGGAATAAGTTGTTACACTCGAGAGTCCTTGCACTGGTGTGGAATTCTTTGAGGTACTAAATGGATTCACCAAGGAAAAAATCCTAGGTCTAGACGGGTGGACAGTTGATTTATTTTTATTCTTTTTTTGATTTGGTTGGGAAGGACTTGCTCAAAGCGGTGGAGGAATCAAGGATTAATGGTGTAGTTAACAAGTCGATAAACTCAACTTTTTTAGCGCTTATTCCTAAAGTCAGTTGCCCTTCATCCTTTGGATATTTCCGACCTATAGCATTGTGTAATTTGTGTTACAAGATCATTTCAAAAGACATAGCAAGAAGGATTAGACCAATCTTGTCTCATTCTTTGTCTGAGGAACAACTAGGCTTTCTAAAAGGGAGGCAGATGTTAGATGCTATAGGTACAACCCAGGAGTGCCTGCACAGTATAAAGGCTAAGAAGCTGCAAGCCATCATTCTAAAGCTAGATTTAAAGAAGGTGTATGACTATATAAACTAGCATTTTCTCTGTTTAATACTCCTCCAAGGTGGTTTTGGTCTTCCTACAACTAATTGGATCATGGGTTGTGTATCCTAAGCATCCTTTTCCATTCTGATCAATGGTGAGTCGACCAAATTCTTCCAGAGTGAAAGAGGTTTAAGACAGGGTTTTCCATTCATCCTTGTGATGGAAGGACTTAGCCTCTCCTTTAAAAAATACCAAGATGAAAGCAAGTTGACAAGAATTAAGGTATCAAGACTAATAAATATTTTGCATCTTCTATTCGTGGATGATATACTCATTATTTCAAAAGCTTCACTGGATTAATGGAAGGAGATACATGAAATTATGGGTGTCTTTTGTGGAGCGTTTTGGCTTCTGATTAATGTACAAAAATCGACATTTCTCCACTGTGGAGTTGAGGCGGACACTCTTGATAATCTAAAAGAAGTTTTCCAGTACATTTTTATTTCTCTCTTGGAAGGGTTCAGGTATCTGGTTTACTATTTAAAACTGGACAGTTACAAGGTGGAGGATTGGCATTGGCTCATTTCAAAAGAGATTCAATCTTTGGTGAAACCGATGGCTTTCGCTTGGAGGATGTTATGTTCTAATAAAAGTAGTCCTGGAAGGAAAGCGAGTCTATTGGATGGCTATGGCACATATTCCATCATCAGTGCTCAATTAGATTTATCAATTAGTTTTCTCTTTCTTATGGTCAGGGAAAAAAAAAACCAGATTTATCATTTGTGTAAGTGGGATATCATAGCTCGGCCTAAAAGGAAAGGTGGATGGGGTATGATAAACATTTACATTTTTTTATAGGGCCTTGACGATTAATGCACTTTGAACATAGTTACCAACTTAATGAGAACTGTGACATCAAAACGAGAACTCTGGCCCAAAAAACCCATATTTTTGCAAAAAAACATGAAAATCAACCCCCAAATAAAAAAGGGGTGGTATCAGTAGCACCATTTTTTAAAACAAGATCAAAATTAAAAAAAAAATCAAACATGGCCTTCAAAACTTAGACAATAGCTCAGAAAAACCTTAAAATCAACACCTAAAAACAAATAAGATGTTTTTGATTTTTTTTTTCTTTTCAAAGCGTTAAATTTTGAGGTCATTTGAAATCATATTTTTATCACTTGGTACCATTAAAACCAAAACCTCAAAATCAACCATCAAATTGAAAAGTACTGCTACTGGTAGCACCCATTCTAAAATTGGGGTATGAAAATGACACATTTGTATAATGTCGTAAAATAACTCATCGTTACTTTAAACAAAATCATAAAATCAAACCTTAAATGCTTACGTTTTAAATGTTATTATCATGCAAATCACAAGGTAATACATAATTCCATGAAAATATCACAATATACTTTAAAACTTCAACATCACATTTTAATAAATTTTTACTTTTAATAATAAAAAAGTAAATACAAGTTACATTGAATGAAACATAAACAATTTCTTAAAAGTATTGTTATATTGACCATATTCAAAACATATGAGCTAAGAAATTTTATTATATTATCCATAATAAACAAACATATCATTCATAAAACATAACAAAAGATTCATAACTTCATGTAAGATCATATGTAAGTTCAATGCCCTTTTTTAGTGACCATACAAACATCATATGAATAAAAAATTCATAAAATGTTCCATACACTTATTCATATTGAATCATGGTTTCTAAAATACCATCAGAGTCTACAGTGTCTTCAGATGAATGTTTTGATGAAGATGTAGATGATCCATACTCTTATCTATTGTTGATGAATGCACCATCTGAGTCTACATGCATGCCCAACATTTTAGATGTTAAATTCCTTTTAGATCTATGACTAGGTTCAACAGAGTCCCATCTTGCATTTATTTATTGCGGCAACAAACTCCTGATAATCTTTGTTGTCTTGGAGCGAAGAGTTCCTCTCTTTGTCAAATTGAATTCATAAACAAGTATGTCAACATCATCTAATTTAAGAGGTCAGTGCGATGACGAGTTGTATTTTGACCCTTTCTTTTTCTTTTTCTATTGACATGTTTCTCAACCACCATATATGGATTGTACACACCATTGAATGGGTGTGTACTTGTTTCATACCAATGCACTTCAATTGAAATAACATCATCATTTTATTTCTCAATCTTTATAACCTTTCCTATCCATAATGGATAACCATGTGGATCTTCAGTCACTAAAACTGCAATCATGCTACCCTCCTTAATATCTTTTACTGAACCCTTGTAAAGGTTTTCCATGGCTTCACATTGTGCACACGACCTTCGCGAAGCAATATATATTTCTCTTTCCTCTGCTTGTGTAAACTCAATAGCACCTTGAGATTCTTGAACTTCAACAATGTTTGTTTCTTCAGATTTGTTTGGCATATTTTGTGGCCAATGAAATGGAGTCCTCAATATTGTATCTTCATTTGTTGAGCTTGAAATTATGTCACTTTGACTATTGAAAAAATACTCCCAACAAATAGAATCAGAAACATCAAATTACTCATATGTATCCTTAATGGACTTTTTAATTTCTTCCAGGCATTCAGAATAATCTACATCTCTATTACACCTTCGTGCATTATGGATTTCAACAACTGATTGTAAAAATAATAACTTTGATGCAAAAATTGGGCGATCTGGAATGAACTTCAAAAATGATAAACC
The DNA here is from genome assembly GCA_900067695.1 of Picea abies. NCBI lineage: Eukaryota > Viridiplantae > Streptophyta > Pinopsida > Pinales > Pinaceae > Picea > Picea abies. The sequence continues at coordinate 7,124 of CBVK0102359754.1, forward strand.
TGATGAAGGCCCCCATTCTGTAGTAGTTGAATACTTATTTCCCCATATAAGTGTTTTCCCATCAATTTTTTTGAAACAAAATTGATGTTGGAAGCTAATGTCATTAAGTTGTTCAATACATTTTTCTTCACTATGTGATCCCTGAATAAATCTTCACATGTCAATAGTTTCTTCTAATATATGAAAAAAAGGCTTTGGAATGTATGCTTTCTTGATACATTCAATCAATTATAGTAGACTTCCAACATTTTTCCTCTTCAATGATATTGAAAAATAACCGAACATTTGATCAATATGATAATGAGTGTGTCCAACAAGAAGGAAACAAACTTTCACCTTTTGAAATATTCTCATTTCAACAAGCATGCTTAGATATCCAAACACAATTTGATTTTTATTTTCACGATTAGTGTTGTCCAACTGTAGATAGAGAACTTGAGGAATATTTCCAGACGAGTGAGTGAAGACATGATGAATTATGGTGATGGTCAGATTTGCATCATTATGAATATTTGGAGCTATGAAGTAAACTCTTGGACACATTTTTCCATTGAAAACCATACAACCAACCAAGTGAAACTGAATGAAATTCTCTTCCTGTAAATTTTTTGGTGTATGGACAAAATGTGGTAGAAGTGTTTTCTTCTGGTCAATGCCATCAATTATCATACCTAAATATTTGTTTGGAGCATCATAACACTTATTCCGATGTTTGTACAACTTTTGTCTTTCACTTGATTGTTGATTTTGATGTTCTTGAAGTGCTTTGATTATGGAATCTTCACATGACATAAAATGAAAATATTCATCGTATGTTTTCATAGTTGATAACTATTCAATTTAAAAAAAAAAATAGTAAATACATACCTCTTTCTGCCCCTTCAGATTGATCTCTTCTTGATTTAAGAGTAGCACATATACTACAAATCACCATCCTTGACTTCTTAGGAATATGAACATTGTTGAATTGTTTCTTCCATATTCTTGTAAAATATGCATATGTAATAAAATTACCATTTCCTTCAACACCTTCAACATATCCTTTGTACAAGTTGTAGACTTCCCTTGAAAAATTATCTGGAATATGTATTGTGTCTCTATCTAGCATACAGTCTCCATGTTTGGAAAATAAATTGTTGGAATATTGTCATTGATGTCAAAGTGATAGTCAAGCACGATTGAGATGTTGCCATTGATACCATTGAGACATTGTCCTTGATGCCATCATTGCCGGAGGAGCATGTTTGACTAATGGTGAAGGTGAAAGGAAATAGTTTTGATATTATCATAATTACTATTTTAACCAATGTTGAAAAAGTTTTATATAAAGAAAAATATTATGAAGCATTACAAGAAAAGAATGAAGTCCTATTTGAAAAGAAAAAAATTAAAAGAAGATTAAAAAAAAGTATAAAAAGAAAAAAAGTAAAAGAAGATTAAAGAAGAAAGTATAAAAGTAAATTAAAGAAGGTCAAAAGAAAATTAAAGAAGATTTAATTTTTAAAAATGAAAAGTTTAATTTTAAAAATGAGTTTTAATATTAAAAGTGAGGTTGGATTAAAAAAAGAAGTTAGGTAAAAATGGATGAAAAAGTGAAAGCGGTATTCACCCATGGTATTTAGAAGCCCATGGTATTTACTCATTATATTTTCAAATGTCAAATAAAAATGATTTAGTTAATATGGTTGCCCAAATATTAATTATGTTGAAAATGTCGAAATGAAGAGTTACGTAGTTATTGAAAATTAATAAAAACGCACGTGACTTATGTGCAAATAGTTAAGTAGTTATTGAAAATTAATAAATAGGCATGTGACTTATGTGAAAAGTCATAATATTTCGTATTCAAAAGTTTACACATATATATACTTGAACATATATTGAAAGCAAAGTGTCTTTTTGTATGTGATTCATAATGTAATATCTGAATATCAAAGAAGCAGAGGAGTCCAGCTATATTAAGAGAATTTGATGTCAAGAATCTTGGTATGAAGTAACCAAAGGAAGGAAGGGAGAGTCTCTGTGGTTCATAAAACATAAGCAGAATCTAAGATGAAGAATTGTTCATTCTAAGGTGCATGTCAATGTCTAATTGAAGATCAAGAATAGAAGAAGATAGAATGACAGTTATGCAATCCAGTACTTGATATAGAAGACCATACAAGCAGAGGCTGCATCAGACAAGTAGAAAGTACAACAATGGTTGCATGAGTCAAATTCAATGAAGAGCAGAAGAGATTGAATTTCATTATAAACTAAGGGTGGTTGGGTGGTGCAAGGGCAGGTTGGTTCCTGCAGAGGGAATTGATGCTTCCTTGTCATTTGTAGCTAACTAAATAGGGAGGTTGAAGCCTCCTACCAATTAGGTTTGGTGAACAGAGGGAGTTGGTGCTTCCTTGTCAGTTGTGGCTGACTAAACAAGGGGTTGAATCCTCCTACCAGTTGTTGCTGGTGAATGAGGGTGTGGGTGCATCCTTCCAGTTGTAGCTGGTAAATGGGGTGTGGTAGCATCCCTTCAGTTGTAGCTGAAGAAACTTAGGGAATGTCTCTCCATCAAGTTGTAGCTTGAAAACAATTTTGTAAAAGAAAATTTTATTAATGAGAAAAGAGTTGGTGGCTTCTCCTGTTGGGTTCCATGATACAGTCTTATGTCCATAACGTTTTTCGTTCATCATATATTGCTTAATTGAATATTAATATGTGTGCTTAATACATCCTTCCAGTTGTAGCTGGTAAATGGGGTGTGGTAGCATCCCTTCAGTTGTAGCTGAAGAAACTTAGGGAATGTCTCTCCATCAAGTTGTAGCTTGAAAACAATTTTGTAAAAGAAAATTTTATTAATGAGAAAAGAGTTGGTGGCTTCTCCTGTTGGGTTCCATGATAAAGTCTTATGTCCATAACGTTTTTCGTTCATCATATATTGCTTAATTGAATATTAATATGTGTGCTTAATATGGATGAAGTTAAAAAGAAAAAGTAGGCAATACTGATTCACCCCCCCTCTTAGTATTGTTGGATATTGCATCAATTGGTATCAGAGAGAGGTTCCTTTAAGCACGGTCTAACAAAATGAAAGGAAGATCAAATTAAGCACACATGGATGGACAAACGATTTACACTAAGAATGGAACTCCAATACTTAGAAGAGAAGAATACTTATTTTGGAGTATAAGAATGGAAAGTCATCTAAAGGCATTGGGACATGATGTATGGAATTTAGTGATCACTAATTATTTCCCACCAAATACAGTGAGGACTCTAGCACAAAAGAAAGCCAAGAAAATTAACTCAATGGTAATGAATACAATCCTTGATGGATTACCTGATGACATCAAAGAGAAGATAGGTGAATGTATCTCTACAAAAGAACTTTGGGAAAAATTAAAAAACCTCTACTCAGATGAGAAGTCAAATGTAGCGTTTCAATCAGAACAAAATTTAGTCTACAACAATTCTAGTGATGAATATTATGTTGAAGAAGACTCAGACATTGAAGAAGAAGTCAACCTGGAAGCTGATCTTGAAAGTGCTTTGGACTAACTAAGAAAATATAAACAAAGGTGTAAACAACTGAAGAATATCATGCTGGAACAAAGGAGGAAACAAGGTTCAAAGAATAAAGAACTTGAGCAAATCATAGTTGACTTTAGAATCCAAGTCCACCTGGATCAAGAAAGATTGGAATCCTTGGAACAATATCTTAATAAGGAAAAACAAATGTTTAAAGAGCTCAAACAACAACAACTAGAAAATAGGGAAGAAAACCAGACCTTAAAAATACAACTAATGTCCTCACAAGAGGAGCTTCATAGTTCAAGAAAACAAGAATCCATTAGCATGGAATAAGCCAATGATTTAAAAAAAGAAGTTGTTGGACTCAAGAATCAATTGAAACAATCATGGACCACGGTGGTGCATGATTCTCCTGAGAGGGAGGTTATGTATACCTCTAGAAACAATCATTAAGATTCTAGATTTGGATTTCATGGAAGTCGAAGAGAAAACTGGTATTCGATTCTAAGAAGCCTCTTGGGATGCTTCAACAACAAGAAATTAATGTCGTCTAGAAATAGTTTTGGTGATGGTATTTATTTGGTAGAAGACTTTGAATATTCTGCAAATTATGCAGCCAATTATTTTTCTATGAATAATGCAAAAAATTCTTTGGGATGTAAGAAGCGAAATTGATTATGGCCCAAACTTAACGTGCCTATGCTTAGTGGGGTTTCATTGAAATGAGATTTGAATCATACCGTGTGGCTATCAGGTCTGGGGTGAGATCCGGTGTACCTGAAGATGATTACGGGGCACAGAACGATTGCCTGCAGCAGTGATGATGATGAGTCGGTGATGTGGTTGGTGTGTTTAGATATAGAATCCAAATTTCTTCAACTGTATTCGTCTACGTGATGACCAAATAATAGTGAACACACCCACGGTATTTTTCCTCCCCTTTGATCGTAACCTAAACAAGTATCTGTATATATTTCACGTAAAC
>CBVK0102359801.1:0-10174 GCA_900067695.1 Picea abies
AGTTATGGTAGTTCAACTACCTTCCTTTTGTTAAGCTTAATTAGCTTAACTAATTTGAAACAAATAATTAATAATATATAAATAAGGGTCTAATTAAATAGTAACTAAATAGGTGGGACCCCTTGTCACTCCAATTTTCATATCTTAATAATCATCAAAACATGAAATATAATACCCCAAATAATTGATTTAAACATCCGCCTTGTAACTCCCATCCTCATATTAATAATCAAATATTTTAATATCAACAAAATATAACATGAATATATCCAAAAATAGCATTATATCCATGCTATCCAAAACTCTGTCTAAATATGTATTTGCTTTCCAAAATACCGTCTTATCAAAATTTAAAAGACTATCCTTAAAATAAAATAACATCAACAATATTAAAAACCATATTTGTTGTGGGAGGAATTTTGCCTGTTTCCATTGCTGCCATCTTTTGATTCCATTTCTTATTTATTATGTGCAATAGTCTCCAGCTGATTAGGAACTTGTGGGAGGATCTCACTGTTGATATGAGATAAAATATCTTTGAGGTGAAGATGGGAAGAAACAGATTCAAAGGAATCTTTGGAGGAATTGGAGGCATTGGCCACTCCTTTCCCTTTATCTAGCTCTGGCTTAGGAACATCAGTTTTTAGTCTTTTTATTTCATGAGAGGAATGTACTAGTGAGGAAACATTATCAACTTGGGAATTTGAATTGATTGGCAGTGGACGAGGGGGTAATGGTAATGACACAATAGGACAACCATGGTGATGAGCTACAGGTTGATGAACAATTTCTTGCTAGCCATCATTGGTAGGTGGTTCTGGCTGCATAGACACATGAGGGGGAACACGAATACCAGATAAATTCTGACGTGGATGGTAAGGAGGCCTCTCGGGTATAGGTTGCATAATTCCTTGTCTAACTAGATTAAAAAACCCATCTTGAAAAAGATGATTTAATTCTTGCGGATCAACGTCAAAATGTATCGAAAATCGTGGCCTTCTATGGCCTCTTTGCCAATTATTTCCTCTGCCCCTATTTTCACCTCTACCATTGTTGCCTCTACCAAAGAAACTCATCCTGAAGCAATATTCCATTCATGTTATGAAAAATTCTTAACAATCCATGCATCATCACCCTACCTAAATAATATCAAAATTTGGCTCTATCATTCACAACAGAAGCACTTGTAATCCATCCATCATACTTTTAAACTCAATAATCAATTTCCATTTGAAGATGGAGTGATAGGGCTATTGGGAAGATGGGGGGCTTTGTAATGTGTGAAAAATGGAAGCATGAAAGAGAATAAGATGATTACTATTCAAACAAATTCAGAGGCAAACAATGTCTCCATATCCAAACTCCCAACACCAGTCATCATCTAGCCCTTTTCTTTTCCTTTTAATCCTCTTAAAAAAATGAAATTCATAATAACAGAACATGGGATGTTTTAAATGTATTTGGGAAGGCGGTGGGAATATAATGAGCGAAAAGTGGGATAATGGATGGGAATGAGATGATTACTGTTCTATTACATGAAATAACATTTGTTGAAAAATTGACATTGCCTTCATTTGCCAAAAAATTCCCTCTATTAATAATTCAAATCCAAGATACAACAATTTTTATAGTTCTTAATATAAAACCCAATGAAAATGTCAGGACTATTAAACTTTACAATTTTCATTTCCCCTTTTCCTTTTTTCTTTTTTTATAGATGTCCATTTAAACTAAAAAAACATTTTATAGAGACTATTTACAAATTCATTTGAAACAAGATTACCTCAAACCAACATGGGCGACTGAGAAAACAAACATAAGGCCATCGAACTCTCATTATATAATTTTTTTTATCACAACCCCAATACTTGTTGCATAAACTAACTGTGTTTGAAACCTCAATGAGAAACTGGTACTTATCTTTTTTTCCAAACCATATAACTTCAAACTCGACCAAACCCTCATAGATATATAACAAACGAGCCAAGACTTCATATATATAAACAATCCTTCCCACTTTCAGGTTATCACCATAACAAACATCAAGAATAGAGTTCAAATTTACTAATTTCCATATATCATAAAAAAATGAAGTTTGGGCAAACATAAGGGAGGAATATCAATAAGGGGTTTGAAAAACAAAGCAACCATTTATTTCCATAACAAAATTTCCATAGACTTCCCATGGCGGTCGCAAGGAAAATACACATGTCTCACATATATTCACAAACAACAGAACACTAATTCTTAAGAGCTGCAAGTCTTCCAAGGAATGGGTAAAGGGTATGGAATTATGCAACAATCACCAAAAAACCAACTGTTCTTTTATTTCACAGAGAAAACCCTTCGAAATTTAATCACCAGAGATGGGCGAAACCAAAAATATTTTCCATGATTTTTTTCCAACAATCATAACAAAATAAGCATCATTCATTTTGGGCGCAACATGACCAAATATTTCAAATGGAATGCTAAACAACATTCCCATCTTGAAACATTTAAATGAAAACATGAAGAAAACCCATTTAAATGCAATTTGCAAAACCATAATATCCACATACATCCATTATAATCTTCAGAAAGAAAAAACACTCTCTAAGCAAATCTAAGAGCCAACATCATGATTTTATTCGGAGCAGAGATAAAGTTCATGAATGGAGAGGTAAGATCCAACATACCTGTAAGGAGAATACCAAAAATCCAATGAGCACCACTATTCCTTCAAAGGGTGAGCAAAATGGAGGCAACACTAGCTAGAGCAAGCAACACAAGCACAAACAAAGTGAAGGTGGCGAGCCCGAGGTCGGCTAAGAATGATGTGCAATAATTGCACGTCATTTCCCACACTAATTGTCACCCACCACTTCCAAGTATGGAGCACACCCAAACCACCATAACATTTTCACAAAGCACATATTTAACCATACGTATGGAATTTTCCACCAACATATAATGTCCATTTGCAAAATTTAATCGACCTCCTATAACCATTCTTTAGCGCCAAAACACTCATGTCCCACATTCCTTGCTAGTGAAGGATTATAATTTCACATAACATATCAATTTTTGATAATATATATAAGTATACCATAAGTGCAATACACCATAACTTGCGATGTGGTTCGTTCTTGAAGTTTGGACAACATGCCAAAACATATGTGTAGCAAGAATAAACCAAGATGCTTATCAAAACAAACATTTTCCTCATTTCTATCTTTTCAAATTAAATTTCTAGCACACTCATCATTCATCCATTTCACATGGAAACTGACTTGAATTTATGTGTTTATTCTCAAACTATAGAATCCTTTTTTGCAAGGTACTCATGATCCCAAATCATAGAAGCATCTTTCATCATTATTAATCATAAGGGGGTCCCACCTATTTAGTTTATTATTATATATATATAAGTAATAAGGCATTGCAACACATTTGTAGGAAGGGATTATATGTTGTGATTTTGGGCGTCAACGAGTGTCTGTGCTTAAACTTGACCTTTTGACATTCCAAACAATTGAAAATAAAATCAACAACTTCTTTCTTCATCCCTGGCCAATAAAATTGGCTCTTGACAACTGCAATTTTTTTTCCGGTAACTTGGGTGTCTAGCATAAGGCACATTAAGAATTTATTTTAAAACCAGGTTTTTCAATTCCTGAGAAATTGGCACATAAATTCATCCCCTGTACATGAAAATTTCATCCTTTTCCAGCTTATAGTATTCAACTTTCTCCTGTAAAATACCTTGCCGTAATTCTTCCTTTACCTCCATGTATTTCTGATATGATATTGCATCCTCTAGAATCCTATATTTCAAATATTTTTGGTACATGCTAATTGTTGTAGAATGCATCTCGTGCACCCTTCTGTTGAGTGCATCAACCACCTTGTTCTCTTTACCTTTGATATTCTTTATATCAAAGTTGTATTTGTCGAGGAACTCTAACCCGCTGCTTTGCCTGGAATTTATAGTTGGTTTTCCGAACAAGTATTTCAAACCACTATGGTATATCCTTAACTCAAATTTTTTACCCATGAGTTAGTGCCTCCACTTCTTCAAGGAATGCACTATATTTGCCAATTCCAAATCCTGAGTAGCATAGTGCCTTTCATACTCCTTCAATTTTCTAAATTCATAGCATATGACATACCCATTTTGACTAAGGACTCCACCTAGTCATTATTTACATGTATCAATGCATACAATGAAGTCTTCATCTAGATCAACAATCCTTAGTATTGGAGCACGTGTTAATAAATTCTTCAAGTGTTGGAAACTTCTTTCATAATCCAATTTCCATTCAAACTTCACAACTGTCTTCTGTAAGGAAGTGATTGGGTGTGCAATGTTTGATAATATTTCAATAAATATCCTATAGTAACCTGCAAGGCTCATGAATGACTTCACCTCTGAGACATTCCTTTGTGTTGACCATCCTTCAATGGCCCTTATCATTTCTGGAACCACTATTATGCCTTCTTTTGAAATGATGACCCAAATAACGGATTTGCTTCTGATAGAATGAACACTTGTTCAATTTGGCATCCAACCGATGATCCCTCAATATTTGTAATACCATACTTAAGTATTGCTCATTTTCTTATTCCGACAATGAATATAATGACAAACGTATCTAAGTAATCCCTAAAAATGTCATTCATTAAACACATGAAGACAATTGGTGCATTTGACAACCCAAATGGAACCACTGTGAACTCATAGTGGCCATACCTTGTTCTGAAGGTAGTCTTGTTGATGTATTCTTTTTTAATTCTTACCTGATGATATCCTGAACTGAGATCAATCTTTCATAATATTTTTGCATCTTTCAATTGATCAAATAGTTCATCTATCTTGGAAAAGGGTACTTGTTCTTCATAGTTACCTTGTTCAACTTCCTGAAATCTATGCATAGTATCAAAGTTCCATTCTTTTTCTTCAGAAAAAATACTGAGGCACCCCAAGGTTGCACACTTGAGAATATATACCCCTTCTTCAAAATATCTTCCAATTGCATTTGCAATTCCTTCAGCTTGGGCGTACTCATCTTGTAAGGAGTCTTAGATAGTTGAGTTTCTTCTGACACTAGATTGATGGAGAAGTCAATATCTCTCTTAGGCAGCAATCTTGGTGTTTCTTTAAATACATCTTCAAAATCTTTTAGGACTGCATAATCTTCAACATTTGGTACCTTAACTTTAGGTTTTTCTTCCATATGTGTTGCAAATATTTGACACCCTTTTCTGTAACTTTTATTTAGCTACAAGGATGAAATTTCTCCGAGGGTTACCTCCATGGGAATTTCTTGTACTTTCCTTAAATTCCTTTTCTCATCCAAGAAAGTAAATGCCCTATTATAATAGTCTAGGAAAACATGATGTTTGTCCAACCAATCCATACCAATTAGGAAGTCATAGGAACCTAAAGGTATGATGTTCAAATCTGCCTTGGTGTTTAATCCATTCATGTCCATTGGACATGCCTTAACCATCTCATTAATTTTTCTTTGAGCTCTTGTAGCTAGATTCACCATCATTAATTTCTTCTTGGAAATTGAAATCTTTCCACCATCTTAGGATCTATATAACTATGACTAGCTCTTGAATCAATTAAAATAACAATGGTTTGGTCGTTAATTTTACCTTCCACTTCAATCATGTGTGATTGAAACTCATCTTGCTTGTTATCTATAACTACATAGATCCTTGTTACACTTCTTCCCATGTCCTCCATTATTTTAGCTTTCTCTACATTGTAAGCATTTTTCACTTTTCCACCTCTGTAAGGGAAATCTCTGAACACATGATCTCCTCCACAACCCCAACATTGAATAGGTGGCTTCCTTGGTCTTTTCCCTATTTCATCTATCATTTTGGGTTCTTTAGAGGTTGGTTTTCCTTGAGAATTATTTATGACGAATGGTGGATTAGATCCCTTCTTCCTCTGCTCCATCATACTTTTATTTTTGTTATCCCACATCCTTTGGAAATTCGGTCTTCCTCTATGTTGTTCATAAAGACATTTATCTCTCCTTATAGTTTACTCTAGTGTCTTGGGATCTTCATACTGTATATTATCACTGATAAAAGATGGAATCCCACTCAGGTACCTCTGAATCTTAACCTGATCCTCCTTGATGAAAGAAACATAATTTAACAACTCTAAAAACCTCCTTCCATATTCATATATGGTCATACCCTAAAGCTTAAGTTCAAAGAAATCCTTCATTTTCTTATCATAGTATCTCTTAGTCAAGTATTTCTTCTGTATGTACTTCTTGAACTCCCTCCAAGTGACCTTATTCTCATCAATGTGCTTTACCTGTAAAAATTGATCCCACCACATTGATGTTTTCCCTTGAGCTGATAGATGGAAATTATTCCTTTTGCTTGTGAAGAGTAATTATGTAATTGAAAATAGTTCCTCATGCCTAGGAACCATGTCTCTGCATACTCATCCTTCTTGTGTTCACCATCAAATGTAGTATACTTTCTTTTGTTCATTTCTCCTTGTATCTCATCCTCCCCAGACCTTTTCTTATGCTTCCTAACATGGGATGGACTTAGAATTCTATGTTCTCTCTTAGTTGAATCTATTGAAGAATTATAGTGATGTTTGCCAACACTTCTTGTTCTTCCCCTCTCATCGTAATATTTGTGATTCCTTTATTTGCTTGACCTAGTCTCCTGATCCATTTTCTTCTCTATTCTGTCCAAGCTCTACATTATCCTGATGTTGAAGTCTTCCTGCTGCTCCTTGGATTTAAAAAGCCTCTAATTATCAACTTTATAATTCTGGACATCCTTTTTCAAACTTTTTATGGTCTCTACTAAGTTCATACTTTCTTCCTTTCCTTCTCCATGTACAATTGAATTTGTAATTTCAATGCCTAAATTAGCATACATATCTATGATCCCATCTCCATGGTTGTAAGCCCTCTGTGCATATTCCATGCTTTTGAACTTTGTGTTTATCCTATTATGATCTAAATGATGTTAACTCCACAAAATTTGTAGCCAAAAAAATTTATTAGGCTTAAAAATTTACAATTATATAAAAATTTCATATGAATCTGTTCCAATAATGTATTAACATTCTTTCATTCTTGAATTTGAATAAAAAGTATAGATAATTAGATTATTTTCATCCATGTAGACTCACAGACTCACACACTTGTGGAAGAATAGCTCTCCCTTTCATAAGTCAGCCCGAAGAGTTCCCATACTTAACCATTTTTCTCTTTTTGGACTTGTAGACTCACAGACTCATGGAAGCATAGATCTCCCTTTCATAAGTCCACCTGAAGAGTTCCCATAATTAACCATTTTTCTCTTTTCAGGCCTACTAAATCACAAACTCATGGACTCATGGAAGCATATCTCTCCCTTTCATAAGTCTTCCCAAAACATTCCCATACTTAACTATTTTTCTCTTTTCAGACTTGCAGACTCACAGAAACATACTCAGTCTCAACACTTAGTCAATTTTCCACTTCTTTGGACTTTCAGACTCCCATACTCACAGACTCATGTAATTGTAACCTTTATTACATAAGTACGTCCAAAAATTATCAACACTTAGTCAATTTTCCACTTCTTCGGACTTTCAGACTTGCAGACTCATGGAATCATAAAATTGTAACCTTTCTTACACAAGTTTGTTTGAAAAGTCTAAACACTTAGTCAATCTTCCACTTCTTCAGACTTTTGGACTCGCGGGCTCATGGACTTGTAACCTTTATTACATAAGTCCGTCCAAAAATTCTCAACACTTAGTCAATTTTTCCACTTCTTTAGACTTTCAGATTCACAGATTTGTGAACTCACGGGCTCACAATGAGTCCCAACACTTAGATTATTTTCATATCCCTACCTCTGTGTACCTACCACCATGGTAGTACACATCACCTTCCACCATGTTATCTGACATGTGGCCCCCCAACATCATGATGTGTTAGAATCTAATCCTAACCCCTCTCCACAGGTCAATAGTTAGTAGGATATGTTTTCTATGTAATAAAGGCTGACATTAGTTAATAAGTCCTAATAAATAAAGGAAAATAAGTCAATATAAGAAGACCTAATAGAATCTTCTTCTTCTAGAAATATATCCCTCTATAAGTTTCCTTAGAAGATAGAATTAGTATAAATAAGAGTAGGAGGCATTGGATATTTTCTCTGCTGGAGGTTTCCCTATCGAAGATGCAAGTGAACATTGTTAGCATTAATAAAGGTGCTCTTTTTGGTGTTATTATGGTATTATTATGGTATTGTTCTGGATATATGATTGTTTTTATGTCATTTCTTGCTAAATTTTTTTGTTTTGCATATTATATTATATCTGAAATACTACAAGTGGTATCATAGCTCTTTCCTAGGAAGAACTTGTGGGGTAATTTATTTTCCAGGGAAGAGATGTATTATGGCATCTTTAAGCTACAAATATTTGTCGTTCCGTGCATAAACCCATGGTTGGGGACTCATACACATAGGAAATACAAGTGGTACTTAAGCACACATTGTTGGCCACTCTTAAAACCCCTGTATGTACCCCTTCGAGTGGTAGCACATCAAATAACACCTTTATACAGATCAACCTAGATCTCCTAAAGACCTCTGTAGATAAATCAATTAGCCACCTGAATGCTATAATTCCACCAAGAACAACACTCAGGAAGATACTCTCTAGTACCTGGGTAGTCGGGTAGTACGACTAAGGGCATAGTCTAGACACCTTAGTTGGTGTCCTAAGATATTGGGTTGAGTACTACTATTGGACCTCATACATATATCAAAGAGCTATAGAATAGGGAAAACCCTTGTCTATAGAAACACTAGATACCATAAACCTTGGGACAAAAACATAAACAAAACATACAAGATATATTGTCGTGCAACTATGTCTCCTGCATTTTGGTTGTGAAATTCCTACACATTTCTTCCTGTTAAAAATTTGGCCATCTCATCACTACAATATTATTCAGCTCAGAGTATAACTCCGCATGAGTGAAAAACAATCTCGGGGCCTGTCAGTACCCTTATTTGTAACCTAGTCCATCACATTCCTCTCTTCATTTTGATTGTAGTGGTACCCATCACTTTTAATCCTTTTTTTTCTCTTTGTGGTCCCATCCCTTTTTGAGACACCCTTGTTTGACACCTATCCCATTGGAATCCTCTCTTTGTCTTGATCACCCTGGTACATCTCATTTTTTGTGGTCCTAATTTTCGTCATGAGACCTCATCTACTACCTAAGCCTCTACCATGAAAACCACCTGAGCTAAGACCCAAGAAGACTGGGATACTAGGCTATACAACTTAGAAACATGAATGGACTCTATCCCTTCTACGATACAAACAACAATCAATGAATCCCTCCCTACAATAGTCCACACAACCATCAGTGAAGCCATGCATCCATTCAAAAAAGGTAAATAGGTAGAGACCAATGTAGAGGACCCTCAACATTCCCATTATGAGCATACTCATTCCTCCCACTCCCCTTGGGGTTCTCCACACTCTTGGAATAAGGTGCCCAAAGTTGAAATGCATAAATTTGATGGATCCAACCCCACAGGGTGGGTCTCTCAAATGGAACAATACATCTCCCTCCATAATATTTGGGATGATGAGACCAAACTCCATGTAGTGGATTTTTACTTGGATCAAGAATGATGGTAGTGGTGGTCGTGGCATAAGAAATGTTATCCAGGAAATCCCACTTGGAACCTGTTCACTAAAGTAGTTTGTGCCTATTTTGATAGGGAATCACATTTTTTGGGTAGACTCACCAAGCTGCACCAAACTGGATCAGTCACATATTTCATCATGACATTTGAACAGTTGGATATCCAGACTAAGGGATTATCTAATGCATTTTACCTTGAATGTTTTATTAGTGGATTAAAGGAATCCATATGGGCTCATGTGAGCAAGCATAATCCTACTACTTGGTTGTAGGCATGTCAATTAGCAAAGGAAGATGAGACCATCCTTCAGCCCCCACCCATGAAGGATCTATTTCTCAACCGTCCTCACCCTAGGGCTCATCCAACTTCGAAAAAAACATTGAAGATACAAAAAATATCTCTAGGTGAAATGGAGGAACTTCATAAGAAAGGAATTTGCTACTATTGTGATGAAAAGTATTCACCATGGCATAAATGTAGAGAA
>CBVK0102359830.1:0-14939 GCA_900067695.1 Picea abies
ATTAGCTAAAACAAGGTCCTTGTCTAGCCATAGAGGATTAGGGTTGGAATCATTGTTTAACATAATAGCTTGATTAGTTGCAGTTCTAGCATCAAAGTATCCTAGTAGGAGGATACTGCCTTCATTTTTCAAACTATAAATATCTTGTTCTAAGATTTTATAGGGATAATTTTTATCTAGATTATTTTTTGTACAAAAGGTAGAATTAATAGGTGTGAAATAACAAATTTCTATATACATCTTCTTAGCATTAATATCTAAAATATCCATCCAAATGAATAGATTGAGAGGGTATGTTTTATGAAGACGAATGTGAGGAGAGATGTTTTTTCTTATGTAACAAGCTATGCCTCCAATCCCTCTACGGGGGGATTTCTTGTTCCATGTTAATCACAATATAAATCCTTCTATGTTAGGGACTTTATATTCTTCATCTTCCCAAGTGTCTCAAATTGCTATTGATTGTTATCCTTTTGGTTTGTATCCCCAATAATACCTTTTTGATTCATAATTATTGTTCATTTTCCTTTTTTTCTTACTTCCTTTACCTTTTTGAACCTTTTTCCTTAATTTATCTTGATCTTCTAGAATGAGGTGTTCATTTATAAATATTTAAGACCTTTTTAAGCTCATATTTTTAGTGAGTATGTCATATTCATGGGTATTAGAACTTACCATAACCCAAAACAACTTATCTTTATGTTCAATTATGTTTCCGGTCCTTTTTTCTTTTATAAGGCCAATTGTTTCAATTTGTGATTTATTTTTTAGTTCCTCCTTTACTAGTGTTTTAATGTGTCCTCATTTTTCTGTTCTTTTATACCAAAAATTATGAGGTGCTCATGGTCTAACTCTATGACCTTATTCATTTCCTCTTTGATAGGCTTGATATCCAATTTGCTTTCCACGATATTTAGGGTCAAATTGTTAATTAAACTTTCTTCTAGCTCTTTAATCTTGCACCTGAGATTAAAATTTTCTTGGACCTCTTCTTCCTGCCTTCTATTGTTGGTTTCATTTTTCTATTTCTTGTTTAATCTATCCTCCATTTTCTATTGACTCTCAATCCTAATAGTTTATTGTCTTTTTTTCCTTGTAATAATTCCTCGGGAAACCCACCAGGCACTTCCCCTCATTTCAAGGATGGTACCGATGGTAAACCAAAATTTGTAGAAAGTCAAGGCTTTTTAGATAGCGTACTCATTTAAAAGTTCAACATATCACTTGTAGGAAATGAAGGGTGGGGGAGAAAACACCCCTCAACACAAACCACTTGGGTTGAACCCAATTGACGATTGTTTATGAATATTATCTTTTAAGAATCTAAATTTATTATCAAACATTGCTTCTAACTCACTTTGAAGTTTGACTTCTCTCTTCTCTACATACATATCTAGAATTACTTTGCTAGACCTTCCTTTATTAGGTTTAAATATAAATAAATAAAAAACTTATACACTCCATTTATAGGGTTCAAATAGTCACAAATAAAATTTAGAAAGTCACAAATGAAATTTAATTTGAATGTATTAACTACAAAGATAATATAATATTCATGATATTCCAAAATGATATATGTTTATTCACCACAAAGATAATATAATATTCACCATATTCAAGTGGTATGTGTTCAAGGAAGAGATAATTTTCACGTCAAAGGGTATATGTGTATTCACTACATAAATAATATAATATTCACCATATTCAAGTGGTATGTGTTCAACGAATTGATAATATTCACCACTGCAAAGAATAATATTCACCCAGGAATAATTTTTTTTATATTAAAATAACAATAAAAATGTATATAATATTCACCATATTCAAGTGGTATGTGTTCAACGAAGAGATAATATTCACCACTGCAAAGAATAATATTCACCAAGTAATAATATTTTTTAATATTAAAATAACAATAAAAATGGATAGCCATTATAATAAATATCTCTTAAACCAAGTGATAAATGTCCAAGTCTAAATGTGGAGTATTATTTCAAGTATACAAAGAATAATGACGAATTTTATAACGTATTTGTCCTTAAAGAAAACTCTCTCAGCTGTTAAAAGAAAACTCTCTCAGCTGTTAAACCAAATTGTAACTCTTTAAGAAGAATTCAGTATGAAGTGCTGTAAGGCAAAGGACGGACGGAAGGCACCTTTTTACAATGCAAATATGAAAGTCCACAAATACAGTGACTACATATTATTACAACATCGATGTCACTGAAAGTGAATTCAGCGAACAGTTACAGAGAGGGCGAACGAGTACAACAGTGGAAGCCATTACAGTATGAAACGAATGATAGAAGCCATTACAGTGAACAATACAGTATGAAATGAATGATAGGTCTATTTCAACCAAATACCTCGACCTTATTCAACAAATACGACCCCTAATGACAGCAATAAAATATATTTTGTACTGACAAACATGACTGCGCAGGCATTACGAGTAGTAAGCCAGAAGCAGTACAAATACAGCCCGGTTCTAATTCAAATGGATGATTAAAAAACTCATGAATGGATAGGTCTCCTATGCAAATATTTGTGGCTCAGATAAAACAAGACGTTGAGAGCGATGGCCACCTGAATATCAACAACAAAAAAAAGCAATGCTCAGTAAAGAGTCCAAATCGAATCCAAAACATTTAAATTACAACCTAAGGAGTTTTATAGCTGTGGGATATAACAAATCTAATTTGTTTGATAAAATTAGCAATTTATCTTCATCTCATATTTATTAAGCACTAAGCCTAAAACGTTTTCGATTTTTTCCTACAACAACTATCATCATAATCAGATAACCAGATAACGTTATCGTTATCATAATCAGATAAGGTTATTGTTGACAAAATCACAATTTTACATCATAATCAGATAACCATATAAGTTATCGTTATCATAATCAATAATGATATTGTTGAAAAAATCACAATTTTACATCATAATCAGATAACCAGATAACTTTATCGTTATCATAATCAGATAATGTTATTGTTGACAAAATCACAATTTTACAGTGTTTAAGTTTAAGTGTTTAAATAGTATTTTTTGAATGCATAAATTTATTCAACCTCTTAAAATCCCAGATATATAATTGTAATCACTGAAATCTGAAATTCCAATTATTTTTCTAAATTTCTAATCAAATTTTATTTCTAAACGCTTTAAAATATACAAGATGACTAGATATCCCAAATAACATGTCTAAAAAAGAAAATTCCAATTATTTTTCTAAATTTCTAATCAAATTTTATTTCTAAACGCTTTAAAATATACAAGATGACTAGATATCCCAAATAACATGTCTAAAAAAGAAGAAGAAATTCCAACTATTTTTCTAAATTTCTAACCGATGATTAGATATCCCAAATAACATGTCTAAAAAAAAAGAATAAATTCCAACTATTTTTCTAAATTTCTAAGCGATGACTAGATATCCCAAATAACATGTCTAAAAAAAACGAAGAAATTCCAACTATTTTTCTAAATTTCTAACCAATTTTTATTTCTAAAAACTACAAAATATAACAGATGAACATGATGACTAGATATCCCAGATTAACATGTCTAAGAAGGACGAAGAGAAGTCACAGACAAACAAACATACACAGTCCGCAACCCGTGGACCATTGATAATATGAAACAGAACTCCTTGTAGCAACCCATTGGAGTGAAGTTAGAGATTGCTTAGAAAACTAGCTTTACCTGGCTTAGTTGGAGTGAAGTTAGAGATTGCTTAGAAAACTAGCTTTACCTGGCTTAGGACGAAGATGGGCAGGTGAATCCAGGAGGCGGGGACTTGCCGCAGAAGACGAGCAGCTCAAGAGCTATGGGAAGAATGATATTGAGATTAAGAAGCTTGGCTTGGATAGTTGTACACAAACACAGAGCCGCCTCCAAAGAAAGCACGCCCTGCAACAGCGGGCAGCACTGGTTCACCGCAGAATCTCCAAGGCTCACGTGCACCAACCCTCCCAACACATCTACACAGGCCCCCAGCTTGAGAGCATCGATGGGACAAGTATTTGAAGGAGGAGGTGCTGGGGTAGGAGGTGCTGGAGTAGGAGGTGATGGGGTAGGAGGTGATGGAGTAGGAGGTTGCTGGAGTAGGAGGTGATGGGGTAGGAGGTGATGGAGTAGGAGGTGCCGGAGTGGTAGGAGGTGCTGGGGTAGGAGGTGCTGGGGTAGGAGGTGCTGGAGTCGGAGGTGCCGGAGTGATAGGAGGTGCTGGAGTAGAAGGTACCGGAGTGGTGGGGGGTGACTGATAGGGAGGTGTTTTGGGACAGTAAAGACAACCCATGGCAGGTACCATGGCTGCCATCTGAACCATGACAATGAGAAATATTGCAGCCAGAGTCCTGGAGAGCTCCATATTCGAGGCTGTAATGAACTCAGAGAAGCTATGGCAGAAGAGTCGAGAGTGGTAGTGAACAGATGCCATGAAGGACTATATAAGATATGGAGGGAGGCCTGCTTGATGTCTAATTCATAGCTGGACACCATTCACATGCAGACGTGCTGATTTAAATGCAATTGTCGTTGTAATGGCTATTAATGATAGGGCGATTAAGAGCAGGGACTGTCGGGGAAAGTTCCAAGCGTTCTGGCTGGTAATGTTAGGGTTCACATGTGGGTTCTGAACGTGCCCATGTGAGACGTACAGAGAGAAAAAGCAAGGGCTCGTCCTCGTTTGTTGAGAGTTTCGCTGGATTTGGAAGGATTGTTTGTTTTGTGTGGAAGACTGTTTTATTGCAACAGGGGGAAGAAATGGTGGGGAGTCCACAAAAGCAACTGGGAAAGCAACTGGGAACGCAAGCTTCCCTGGAAGCACTCTCGTGATAAGATACTGTTTTGGCAATGTCTTATAGCCCTCCAAAAATGAAGTCGTTTAGCACAGATTACATTGAATGATTGTAGATGAACGTTCAAATCCCACTCACGACAGCAGCTGGATATTTGGCGATTTATATTTGGAATGTTCTTTCTAGGGATTAGGGTTTACAGTAGGTCAAAAGACACGACAATGATGGCTATTAATTATTGGGAGTATTCGAGACGGATCCATCTTATATTTCTTATAAACCAGTCGTATATTATGCAGACATCTAGCAAAGTTTGATTCCACCCATCATCATTTAACTTCTTACAAAGTTTAATTCCAAAAAATCTACAGCAAAGTTAATTTATTTTATTATTATATTTTGTAATATTATTATTTTATCATTATGATAGTTTTTCATCTTTTATTATTGTAACATTAAATGTTTTGCCTCTTTTTTTTTTTGAGATTTTGAATCTCCAAAATTTCACATTCATATAAGATATAGGAGTTTTTTTCTTAAATCTCATATCCAAAGGTATGTCAATTTACATATGTTTTCAAGCCCATAATAAGCTTTCCACCCTCTATTTATCATTTCTCAATATTATAGTTTCAATTGAGCTTGTGATGAATATTGATTCCAAGATGATTGTATCAAGACTCTTCTTCCAAGCTATTGTTGTCATATATGAAAATATCATTGGTGATCTTTTTGGATTTAATTATCGTATCTTTCATTTTGTCAGTGTTCACAACTCATACTAGAGTAGAAGTTCTTGAGGATTCTTAGTTGCTTACTGAGGTCATAGGGACTCCTTGCCATAAGAACAATATCATTGGTGTAAAGAAGAAGGATGATAACTATACCAAGAGAGTTGAGCCAACACAACCTACACCTTCCAAACAATCTTCTAAATTGTCAATATATATGCCAAAAAGGGTAGGGGACAGGGTACAACCTTCCTTGCCTCCTACGTTACCGTTAATTTATTTTGACTAGCCCTCAGTGTTCTTAAACTTGGCAACAACGTTCTCATACAACCTTACCATGAAATCTCTCAACTCAAAAGGAACTTGTAGCTCTTCTAACCTTTTTCCAAAGGTTAGTCTTGGGCATTGTGTCAAAAGATTTTTTTTAAATCAACAAAGCAACAAAGGATATTGGTTTTATTATTGCAACACTCCTTCGCAATGATCCTAAGTGTAACAAGGTGGTCCACGGTTGAATGATAGCCTCTTGATCCGGATTTTATGAGCAGAACGAAATGAATATAGATCTCTATTATTAATGTATATAGATTCAATGAACAATTACAGAGATATAGTAAAACTTGGCTTCTATTAATAAGGAAAAATGTTTAAATTGTAAAATGCAGCCATAAACAAGCTTGCTAGAATGGTGGCGGGTTATCTCTAAGAAGAGATGTGACGGTTGCACTCATTCGCAAGAATATGAGTACAATGAGGCTTCTAAAATCATTTAAATGCAATAAACATGAATTCCAAAACCCTATACATCCAAAAACCTAACCCTAGGAGATGAAGCGCCAAGAGCCATGTGGGCCTCGTTGGGGTAAGTTGGTACATCAAGTTCCCGGGGTCATAACTTTTGCATACGATCTTCGTTTTAGGCACATGATAGCTCGTTGGAAAGGTATATATGAGTACTACACATTATGTCGTCAGACTCTAACTTTATCTTTGGTCTAAATGTGTCGAGCCCTAAAAACATTGTTTATGACCTCAAAATGGCCTCTCGGAAGTTCAGGACCTGAAAATTAGGAAAAAACTGTCAAACTGAATAATTGTCAAGATGAGCCAGTTGGAATAGGTGGGTGGCCACCAATATCGCCCTGGATCACCTCTAAACCCGACATGGCCTTTAGCACTTTTTTCATGGCTTTCTAGCCATATGTTGATCTTCTTTTCTAAAGTACTTTTGTATAGCTTGGCTAAAATGGGGTTAATCATAATAGTACTATAATTAGAGAGATTGTTTTTATCCCCATTCTTTAAAATAGGTACAATGAGGCTTTGAGTCTAGGGTTTTGGGAAGCCATGCTTGATTTCTAAATCAAAGATCTTGTGTATGTGAGGGATGAGGATAGGCCCTCCAATTTTTAAAATTTAATCTCGGTAGCCTTCGATGTCCGTAGCTTTCCCTTTTGCAAGTCGCTTAACCCAAAACTTTATGTCTTCTATAGAAAACACCTTTTTTTTTTCATTTTGAGTGGACATAAAGAAGTATTTATATGATAAAAACAATTTCAAAATACATAAATGTTAAGTATATTTAACTTAATTTATTGGGCACTTTTGAAAAAACATGTGAAAGGGATATTATCATGAATACGAAAACATGTGGATTTTTTCCTTACTTTACCATGAGTCACTCTCTATCACTTTCTATACTAACTAGGATATCTGGCCAAGAATTATTATCGAAGTTGTTTGGCGAAGAATCATATTGAAGTTGTTTAATTTTTTTATGAAATGGAGCTATATACTACCAAAATTAGTCACACCATGACTAAAAAAGGTGAATATACTACTAAAATCAGCCAAATCAAAGAACATTTAGACAATTTCATCACTATCTATCACTTTCTATACTAACAACAAAGTGTATTCTCTCTACCTAATGCCCTTAGGAGCAATGTGTTAACCTTTGTATAAAACCCAAAAAACAAATTGTATTAAATGGAAGAAAAATAAATTTAACAACAAAAAAATAACAACACACCAGTAGCAAAAAGTAGAAATAAACTCATAAACATAGGGAAAATCCCCATTATGATCATTTATCATCATTTAAAGTACATACTCCTACACTCCTAAAATTTGAATAGCTATTTGCATTCATGATAATAGAGCAAAAACAATGTCAAAAATTTATATCAATGTCTTCTCAAAAGAACATGAAGAAAGAAAAGATTTCAAACCTAAAAAGCTTTAATGTCATTTCCCTATAAGGAGACACCAACCAAGATTTTTTTGAAGGTCATGCTAACATGCATGTCCAATAGAGGCATGGCTAATAAATAAAGCAAACCAAGCATAGCGACTAAAATGACATGGAAATTCGAAGAAGAAGAAAGACCACAACATGAAAGAAAAAAAAAATAAGGGGATTAACACAATATTGTCTAGTGGAAGTGTATCTAGTGTATCTCAAATCCTTTGCAATCTCTTTAATATTTGTACCTAAGGTATTTTCTTGGTGTAGTGTTTTAGCATTTGATTGGGCATTAATAGTTGGTGGCTTGTTCATGTTCATTTTAGGTGTTGGGGGTTCCAAATACTTGGAGATAGTGATTCTCACCATCTAAATGGTAATTGAATCATGACCATAACACTCTAACAATCATACTTCTAATTTGTCCAAAATGTTACGAGTCTCTAGGATAAATGTATTCCTCTTTTAACTATAATAGCCACTTATCAATAGGGCCATAATTTCTTCAATTAAAAATGGTAACTTGTAGTCTAGAACCTTGAAGAATGATTCTTTTAACTATTTAGTTATCTTCTTAAACTCATTTTCTTCAATCAATTGTTCATTCCCAATAGTATGAGAAAAATAAAATTGGGAAACTTTGTTGGAATATAATGAAAATCTACGTTAAGATGTGAGTTTTAACTCAATGTTTCAAACCCTAAAGTAGGTCCATCCTCATGAGAACTAAACTAGCTCATGCTTTCTCCTTATCCAACAATAATGTTATTACTATGAAATCATTCAAGGAGTAATAACTCAATATTTAAGGTCATATTGAGTCGTGTATTGAGAAGTTTTAAGGAGGTTGAACTATTGTTATATGATGCACAACAGGTTTACATGCTTCCTTCAGTTTTAAACCATCATCATGGTTGATATTATTATCAAATATCTTGATATCCAATGCCTCCCTTATTTTTATTTTGTATTAATGAGGGATTTTTGTTAACACTCTTGAATCCTCCAAACATATGTGGTGACTAGAGGTATGAGAATGTTCAACAATGGCAGATTTCTTTATCCTTCCATGTTGTATATCTAAAATGTTCTCTTTTAACCTAGTTTTGATTGAGCACCATGTTTCTCTAATGAATGCTTGAATAGAAAACAACGACCTGTTGCCAGTGAGAATAAGATATACATCATCAATTTGGCAAGGATAATGTTGGATGAATCCACAATTTGATTGTTGGAGAAGGGACTGAATTTTGTTGTGTCTCCGAGAAACATTCCCTTTGAAGACATCATATGCAACATTGAAGACACTATTAAAAACATGTCATATAATATAGGTGAGGATATCCACGAAGAATGTGCAATAATTCTCAAGAATGTCAAACCTCCAAGAAGAAAAATATCTAAGGAAGAGGTTGTTTCTCTTATAACGTTAAGGGATAGTAGGAATATTACAGTAATGAAGGTAGACAAAGGTAATGAGACAATGATTCTTAAGACCAATGACTACAACCAAAACTGAGTGAGCATCTGGCCTATGGAAACTATAGGAAGGTGTAGAAAGATACCATGAACAAAATTATAAAGAATATCTCTTTAGAAATAAAGAATTCTTCTATGGATGACAATTTAAAAAAGAGTTGAATCCTCAATAATGCAATAATTTCACGCATTTAAGGTTTTCCAAAAATAGGTAAGAGTGGCATCATGTTGAGGCCTATTTTCAACACAACAGGTTCTCCCACTTATGAGCTGGAAAAACATCTGGCGAGAAAACTCAAACCTCTTGTAGGAGGCACTTCTTCTTTTATTAAGGATTGTACACATTTGGTAAATTTGTTGAAGGAGTGGAAGACTAATGAGAATGATATATTGGTATGTTTTGATGTAGTCTCCATCTTCACAAAATTTTTGATTGGTGAAGCTATCGATATCATTAGAAGTGTCTCAGATACTGAAACTGTGAGCCTGGTTGATATCAGGACTTAGAAGGAGTCAATCATGGAACTACTCTTCCATACATCTGAGGTACTACTAAAAAAATTGTGAAGATCTTAGAAAGAAGAAGCATAAAGGTATATTTCTCTCTCTCTGAACTCTATAAGAAATATGCTAGACTTTGCCAAGGATCATATTGAATTGAGGCTTCATAAAGGGGTTATGCTCACAACTTGAATCACATGTATACATTACATTACATTTCCTAGGATAAAAACTAGGTTGTTACAATTTGGTTGGGGCATTGATAGTTGGTGGGTTGTTCATAGTCATGGTGTTGGAGGTTCCTGTAACATCACCACTATGATCCCCAGTTTAGTAATATATAATGTAGATATGATATGTGGCTATGGGCCAAGCGATGTAATATGTGAACTTGTATATCCAGTTTTTATAAATAAAAAAATGTGATGCCAGTTGCAGGTGGACATGGACATAGATATGGGAGTTGAGTTATCCATAAGAGAGGAGGGGTATAAGGGGTTTTTTATTCATGAATTAAATCCCAAACCTTTTTCTTGATTTTAATGTTTTGAGGTCACGTCCCATAGTTATTGGGAGCATGGGACTGAAGTACAATCATTTTAGGGAAGAGTGTGAGTCGTGGAAGGGGGGAAAGAGAAGGAAATTTGTATGGGATAGGAAGGGAGTTTCTTTATAGGTGGATTTTGGGGGACACCAAGAAGGAAAAAAGTGTTGGAGCTTGGAGGCAACAAGGGTGTACATGTTAGTAGTTGTTTGGAGTTGTTGAAGGCTGAAGAAGTAAGTTGTTGGGCTTGTAGAAGAGGCAGGTTGTCAGGCTTATAGAGTGAACTCCCTATGTGAGGGTTTTCACTAGAGTAGCAACCTTTTTACTATTAGATTTCCCTCATAGTTGAAATACCTGGAGTCCCTAGCAGAGATATTCTTGGCCAACCTATGTTGGAATCCCTAATAAAAGAGTGCTACAACTCGAGAGATTGCTTGCAGAAAAGCGGGTACATTCCTTCAGTCGAGAAGGTTGAGAGGAAGAGAGCAGGAGGAGTTGGGATAGCTATAGGAAAAACCATTGGGTTGTGGGAAAACTAAGTTGTGAGTGGACTGTGGAGAGACACCTCTTCTGTGGATTCCTAGCCCTAGATCAAGGTTGACTTGTTGTTGAGATTTGGAACAACAAGTCAATTGTTGGGTGGAATTTTTGTCCCCTACAGCTAGTTGTACAAATATTATAAAAATAAGTGTTTATCTTGTATCTTAGTTATATTATGGGTTTATATTGTTGTGCATAAACTCTATGTTTTCAGAAATTACATGTGGTTGTGTATGTTTAATTAGATGCATTCATGTTTAAATTATTGTTATTAAATGTATGGGAATTTTAGCATGATGTGTCGTTTTTAAATCAACGGTATAAGAAATCTTTATAGGTTTAGTAGTGGGACGTTATGGATTGGTATCAGAGCCTAAGGTTCAACATCAGGCTTGTATAGGCTGAGAATCAATGTGAATTTGGAAAAATTTGTTATTACAGATTTTGGATCTGTGACAGATTTGGGGGGAAATGTTGAAATCGAATGAAATCCCCAGATTTATGGATGAAATCAAGTTTATTTTACCTTGGATTTGTCAAACAGATGATTGATGGCATCAATATGTAGGTTGCAAAGTTAAATTTGGTTTGGAAGGTCGGATTTTGCATTTGAATGGCGATTGAGGAGTTAGTGAAATTAACAGCCTAGATCACATTCAACTTGGTGATCAATGGTCGAGATTCATTCTTGCTTGGTTTAAATTCCAAGTTCATGGAAGATAAATTTTAGAGAATTATAAAATTCTCTAAATTTATAATTTTGGGGGATTTTTTAAAAATTGAGTATAGCGATGACGTGGATCGTACTATGACATGGACTGATAGGGTCCATACTGGAATTTCCATGGTGGAAAAAGGAAGAGGTTGTGGAATAGAGTTGATGGATCAATGGTCAATATCACTTGATTTCTAAGAATCAACAGTCGAGATTCGTTTTTGGGTCTAGGGAGGCTCAAAGAATTTTGGAGTAGTTTGGTGAACCAACGACTGAGATCAATTTGATATCGAAGATCGATGGTCCAAAAAGCTCATGAGAAGAAGCTTCACGAAGAAAAGATCATGGAAAATAATGATGTAAGGTTAAGTTACACTCTGCAGAGAAAAGTCCGTGAGGAAAATCCTGATAGGCTTATGGTCGTGGGTCACAGGAAAACCTTAATTATATGCTTTTGACATTCTGCGGAGAAAAGTCCATGAGGAGAAACCTGGTAGGTTGCAGGAAAATATTAATTACGTTCTTTTGAAATTCCGCGGGGAAAATCCTGCGAGGAAAAGCTTGATAGGCTTGTGGGCTACGAGTCATGGGAAAATTTTAATTATGTGCTTTTGACATTCCATGGGAAAAAATCCATGAGGAAAATATCGATAGGATTGTGGGTTGCAGGTCAAAAGAAAATATTAATTATTTGCTTTTGATATTCTGTGGGGAAAATTCCACAAAGGGGAGCTTGATAGACTTGCAGGTCGTGGGTTGCGGGAAAAAATTATAACATGCTACATGATTTTCCGATGGGAAGAGTTTGAAAAGGAGAGCATGATAGGCTTGTGGAAGGTTTGGTCAATGCAGATGGAGGAGAACAATGGATGATGACATGGTTGAATCAAGGAATAACATGTGGACTCAACAGACACATGCCATGCCATGTCAATTGGATTTCCAAGATCAAGCACAGGTCAGATCAACAGACTGTTACAATATTAAATCAATAAATTTTCTAAATTTTAGATTTTGAAGGTCATCAACTTGCAGGGGCATTTTGAGGGCCTAAACAACATTTCCAGGTAGTCAAAATTAAGATAATTATGTGTACCTTTGCTACACATCATCTTTGCTGCTTAAAATGAAATAAATTGGTTAGATATTTCCAACGAGATATTATGAGCGTGAAACAAAGCTTATATAATTCTAACAACAATTGTTGTATGCACATTTTCTTGCAGATTTAGAGGTATAGGAGGGAATATTTAGTTCCTATATGAGAACTAGAGATATGGAGGATGCCCAAGAGTCTTACAACCATGAATATGAGATTAGAGGGCTACATGTCAACATGGGAAATGTTGATATTGATTCCAATGGAAGAAGAAGCAAGGTGGAGCCTGTGGAATTGGATGAAACAATGAGAAGCCTACATAGAGAAGTGCAAAGCTATAGGGAAGATAATGAAAGGATGATGAGGGCTTATGAAGAGATACTACAGGGTTTAAATATGTTTCAGAATCATGTCAATAAATATTATGGCTAAAAGCAAGTAGCTAGTGCTAGACAAGCATCCAAATCCCATGATAGAAGGGATGATCAGAGGGATGACATGCATTCAAGGAGTGTGAGAAGACATCATCATTCTCTAGGTAAATCAACTGGAATATCTCATTCATATTCAGGTCCATAGAGCATCCCAAGTGTGTCCTCTGTCAGAAGGTAGAGGAGAAGACCTGAGTCAAATATTTTACAAGGTGAACTCAGGAAACTAAAGCCAATGACTTTTGATGGAGAGCATAGAAAGGGAGAAGAGGTTGAAGCCTAGTTGTTGGGAATGAGGAAATATTTATAGCTACATGATTACCCATCAAATGTAGGAAACATATATGCAACCTACCACCTTCAAGAAAAAGCAACCATGTTAAGGTCAATTCGGATCAGCTTCACTCCTTTTACCAATAAACTCTACTCAATCCACTTAATTCTGAAATTTTACAGGTTTTCTCGTCGATTAACACAAAAAATCCCATCAATTAATTATTCTATCAACTAGATATTGGAGTCACTGGAGTATCAAGTATCGGACTCACCAGAGCACCAAGTATCAGACCCACCAAAGCATCGAGCAACTGGCAAAATTTCTCGCCCGTCGAAGTGCTTGACCAAACCACTGGGCACTGGTTATATTAGACCACCGAGCACTAGATGGTAAACCTCCACACTGCAATACTTTAGTAACTGGACACCATGGTGTTAGTTACACCATCCACTGATTATTCTCGTTCAACCAGATCATCAAGCTATATAACTTCGTCGGTCCACTGGGGAGAAACTAACACACAATTTGTTAACACAAAAGTTTGAAGATCGGTCTGGTTAGTGATGCCGCTATAGATAGTGGTTCTGTCATATTTAGGAACTCATTGCAATTAGAATTTTGTTAGACTAAAATCCTACAATTGATTTTCAAAAGAAGATTTAATATCTGCGAGCTCATTATGCATACAAATTGTCCTCTTTGGTTTGAGGAATGAGTAGGATCATTGACAATGAATAAAGAGTTGAGATAAAAAGTAAACCACTTGTTAAATCTCTAATGTGAACAACGACTGATATTCATTGACAAACTTTAACTCTCATTACTTCCACAACTCCCACTGCTATGCATTTTCACGCCAGGAGGATTTTATTTATACAAGAGAAGATCAATCCCAATTATAGAAATTGGATCATATCTTCAAACCCAAACAAAAATATAATTATCCCAATAACAACCTGATATGTTTCCTTGAATAGGATCGAATCCAGAAAACTCACCTTAGATTATCTAACTCCCTACCTAAAACAAACATGGTTGATAAATTGCATGGAAAAATGATTTCTTCTCATACACACTTGGAACTATTCTAGAACTAGGAAAATAAAAGAAATTACAAGTTTCTACAACAATGAGGAACCCAACTGCCTCTCATTAATTCCTAAGACTTTATAGAGGTCAAATACTAAATTGAATTTGGAATATGCTCCTACATCAGACTCCTGAGGAAGAAAAGACATGTTCTTGGGCTTTGTTCTAGGAGTTCTTCAATACTTGCACCACATTTAGAAATTTTTGTTGTTGTCATCTATATGGCATCTTCAATTGGTTGTCCTTTCCACTTGACTAAGTACTGAAAGTAATATTTACCCGTTGTCTTATTTACTACCTTTTTGTCCAAAACTGATTCAATTTGCTTCTGATGTGTTGTAGGTAGTTGTTTCTCCCATTCAATGGTCTGATTTTTGTCATTAACAGGTGCAATTGTTAAACTATTTGTTGCTTCCTTGAAGGGGTACAAATATGATACATTAAAAATTGGAGAAATTCCAATGTTATTTGGAAGTTCTATTT
>CBVK0102359874.1:0-18679 GCA_900067695.1 Picea abies
GACCACTACTATAGTGAAGGGATTTCATTTTTTCTGTAATTGTTTCTTGTCTTTCCTCTGCACCAGCTATCAGCGGGTGTAAGACCAATTTGCATTTACAGAATTATATATTTATTTACATAATGTCAATTATTTCTATACTAGTTTCTTCTTCTGTGTATATGTGAGTTTTCTATTGACAAGAACCTTACATCATCTACAAATAAATGTTTTTCTCTCATCCCACATATTTTCACTAAAAATAATACAGTTACAGGAAAGGGCCTTTAGTTTGCATTCCTATTTTGTTCTCCATGCAAAAATTTCTCTTTATTTCGACCGAATTAAAACAGCGTTGAAATCTCTTTTTAAATCTTTCTTACTGGTAAAGTTAATCAATGACCGTTCCTACAACAACTCAACCGAACATTGGACCCAGACTATCTAATCAAACACATATTTCTCTAAATCTTTTTGATACAATCCTTAGAACTGCTAACACCTGGGAAGAACTTGAACCTTCATGGGCAGCCATTGAGCAAGATATTACCACCCAGGAACAGTTGGAAGCTAGACAACGAGAACTTAGAAATCTTCATTAGTTTCCTATACCGAAGGTTAGTGTAATCCTTTATCAACCTTTATCATACTTTTGGATGCCTTGACACTGTACTTTTAAGACTTAAGTACAGACTCAGGAACAACATGTTGTACTCAATGACATTGTTTGTGGCGTCACCTAGACAGATACCTCTAGAAGATAGAAACTGACCTTGAGGAGTGAAATTCACCCAAGCTGTGAAAGAAAACCTACGAGTGTGTCGGGTAGCACCATCCATGAACCCAATGAACACCTCTGATTCACTTGACATATGCCACAGTGAAAATATGACATAGATAATGACATGTCCATAAAACAAAAAAAACAAAAACTAGCTTTATAAGAACTATACATATGTATAAGAAGCCACCCAAGGCGACCTACCTACGAGTAATACTTCTTGAGGTAGATACCATTTCTAGTCTCTGCCAAATCATTTCCCTCAAAGTCAACCAAATGATAAGCACCCTTCTTTAGTACCTCCTTCATGATGAAAGGTCCGAACCACATGGGTTTGAACTTGCCTTCCCCCAGGGGATCCTTATCTTGGTCGTAGACCAGGAGAAGGTCGCCTTCAGAGAAAATTCAAGGATGAACAAACATATCATATTGACATCAAAAATGACACGTCCATAAAACCAAAAAGACAAAAACTAAAAGAAAATGTACAAGAATTATACATATTCTACAAGAAGTCACCCAAGGTGACCCACCTACGAGTAATACCTCTTGAGATAAATCCCATTTCTAGGCACTGCCAAAGCATTTCTCTCAAAGTCCAACAGATGATAAGCGCCCTTCTTTAGTACCTCCTTCATGATGAAAGGTCCGAACCACATGGGTTTGAACTTGCCTTCCCCCAGGGGATCCTTATCTTGGTCGTAGACCAGGAGAAGGTCGCCTTCAGAGAAAATTCAAGGATGAACAAACATATCATATTGATACTTGACTCATTGCTTGTGAGACTCGTTGGCCAAGGCTACATCACGACATTTCTCATCGAGATGCTCGAGATATAATAAGCATTCCTCAAGCGATGAAAGTGTTTCGAAATAAATGTACTACCAACTTTAGAGATGGGATCTGGCACTCTATAGGAAAGACTTCTTAAAGCCCACAAACAAGTTAAAAAGGTAAGAAAATGGGCATTCTTTACAAACATTCAGTAGGCCCATAATGCTGAGTACAACATCAAATTCCAAATTGACTTGGCAGAATCAATTGGTCACTGTAGAATAGTCTTGAGGGACTTATTCACAACTTCCACCTGACCATTCGCTTGTGGGTAGTAAGGTGATGAATTCTCTTTCCTTAACCCAAGCTTTGATGTTAACTCATACATAATTTTATTCTGAAAGTGACTTCCATGGTCAGTGACAATCTCCTTCGAGATGCCGAACCTTTCTATTATCTGATTAAAAAGAAAGAGAGTTGTTGTCTCTCCATAATTATTAAATGTTGGCATATCTTCAACCCACTTTGTGAATTAGTCTACTACTACGATGATATAACGATGCCCCGTGGATGAGGTCAGCTAGCATGTAGTAAAATCAATCCCCCACTTGGTGAAGGGACCAACAATAATGAAGGGAAACATGGGAGTGGGGTGTGCCCTCATATTCCAAGAGAAGATGTGACATGGGTGGCACATCTTGACCGATACAATGCAATCCTTGATTAATGTCAACCAAAAGTAACCTTCTCATAGAATCTTTTGGGTTGTCACCAACCCAGACAAATGACCACCACATGATCTAGTGTAGCAATCGTTAAGAACGAGTTCCTCTTATTCATGAGTGAGGCATCAGTGAAGGATGCAATCTACACCTCTAAGATACAAAGTGTCATCGAGTATGAGATAGTTTTTTTTCCTGATGGTGTATACGTCGATGCTCATCGCAAGAAGTAGAGGAGGGGAAATTCAAAGTCTGGAGATAGAATAGTATATCTCCATACTAGGGGTCCGAAGATGAAATCAGAAAAACATCTCCTTTAATCGGCAATTCCTCGGGTGTAACATCACTTGATTCGACTAGGAGTTCCGAGATAAGTTCCGCAAATACCAGTGACTTTTTGGATTTCACGGAAACAAAATCCAATTCAAATTCTTCGAGGATAAAAATACATCTAATGATATTTTCGTTGATGACACATCGTGTCAACACATACTGAAATGGATTCACAATGGAAATGATGGTGGTCTTATGAATCAGAATATAATGAAGGAAACATTGGACAACATGCACTGCTACCAATGCCAACTTCTCAACATCAGAGTAGTTGAGTTCCAATCCAACCAGGCCTCGACTCAAGTAATAAATCACATTCTCTTCAAGTAGATCATCCTCCTAAACCAAGACCATATCGATGGTCGACTCTGTGTTGGCCAAGTACAATAATAAATATTTATTATAATTGGGAGGATGGAGTAGAGGGGTAGACCTAAGGGCACATTTTAATGGTTTAAAATAGCGATGAGTGACTTCATCCCAATGGAAAGGGACTCCCTTCTTTAGTAAACGCATGAACCCTTTAGTGATCTTGTCATAGTTTGTGATAAAACATCGAAGAAGGTTCGCTTTACCCTGTAAGTTTTGAAGTTGAGGGACTGTGAACAGGGGAGGCAACTGGACTATCGCCTCAACCTTCATAGGATCGACCATGATCCCTGTTTTCAAAAATATGAAACCTATAATATG
Source organism: Picea abies (assembly GCA_900067695.1). NCBI lineage: Eukaryota > Viridiplantae > Streptophyta > Pinopsida > Pinales > Pinaceae > Picea > Picea abies. Next base: position 3,280 of record CBVK0102359874.1, read on the forward strand.
ACCCAACATCACGCAAAAACTGCATTTGTTTGGATTCAAGTGAATCCAATAGTAGCAACATCGCTCAAAGATTAGTTGGAGGTGCATAGGATGATCATCTCTCTTACGAGATCATGATGCTAAATCATAGAGATAAGCCTCAACAATATGTCTAAGGTCATGGAAAGAAAAAGACATGGCCTGTTGAAAGGTGGCTCCATCATTATTTATGACAAAAATCATCTTATGATAAGAAAATGTGCCCCACGGACAGATAAAATTTGTTTTATGTTGGTCCTCAGGTTTGATCTGTATTGGATTGTATCCTGAGAAACCATCCATGAAAGAAAAGACCTCACAGCCTACACATTCATTGACGATCTGATCAATGAATACGGTGGGGAAATTATCCTTTGGACATGCCTTATTCAAATCATGGAAGTCCATACACTCATGAATTGTTCCCTGCTTTTTGTTGACCGGAACGATATTTAACACCCATTGAGTCAACTGAATGGGGTAGATGAAACTGACTTTTAGCAGTTTCTCTACTTCAGCTTTAATAGATTTCACTTTCCAAGGATTCACTGGATGAATCTTCTATCAGACCAGCTTGGGATAAGGATAAGTCGATATTTCATGTTCGACGATTCTTGGATTAATGCTTGGCATTTCCTCATAAGACCTGGCAAAAATATCATAGAATTCTTTAAATAAATATGTGTAGATTCAAATCTCCTTGGGGGAGCAGTCCACTCCGACGAAGACATTATCCATGATGCGAGGGGTTCTAGAGATTTCAATGGGTATCATTTCAAAAATGGTTTCCATATTACCCTCAGCATAAACTGTGTGCGTAGCCAGAGGATTAATAGGACAATACCTGTCTCCAGTCACAATTAACACAAATTATCCTACCACTATTCTTCTTAGCTATGGGAAAAAATAAGATTTGTGATGGAGATCATCCCAGGGTTATTACCCTCAGCATAAACTGTGTGCGTAGCCAGAGGATTAATAGGACAATACCTGTCTCCAGTCACAGTTAACACAAATTATCCTACCACTATTCTTCTTAGCTATGGGAAAAAATAAGATTTGTGATGGAGATCATCCCAGGGTCTGTATGGACCAGTCAGTGCCTCTAAAATCGCCTCATTAGAGGGAAAGACCAATTCTAAAGAATCGGTAGTGATGAGGCAATATTGAACCCAAATAGGCTCGAGAACTGGAGCTAACTCCTGTGCGGGAGTTAGATCGGTGTTGGCTAAAGATTTCTGGACAATATTATACGCAACTTCTATCATGGATAATGGCATGGCCATGCCAGGATGCCCCGTCCCCTCCATCAAAGTCAGTGGGGAAGGAAGATTCCATGGATCGTTAAAGTTAGTCATACGAAATTATGACACTTGAAATATTTCAGCCCTAGGTAGGTTGGGGTCAGTCGATATCATATTGACATCGACAAAAGGAGGCGGTTAATAGAAAGTACCCATGAGAGGAGGGCACAAACCAACCCCGACATTGATGATGATGGGTTGTGGGTTATCAATCATCAAGATGATGGATTCCCCTGATGAAGAGTCAATCCTGGAGAAGTCCAACTGATCAATGGTTACGATTTGACCCTCATGTGGAAACAACAAGACCCAAAAGACTATGACAACCACTACATGCATTGCATATGGACAACTCCTTCCTAACAATAGGTTGTAGTCGAGAGGCACATCGACCACTTCACCGTCGACACACATGGTCTTCCCTCCTAATTGCATGGGGAAAGAAGGGATGATTCCATGTGTTTTGAAAGAACGATCATTGAAAGCAGTAAGCATAGTAGGTGATAGAGACAAAACGGGTTCGCCAATGGCCTTCCAACATGCCAATGACATCATGCAAGTCAATTTGCCCTCATCAACCACCGTACGAAAAATATTTCGAGTAAAAGATTTTCTTGGGTGATCCACTACTATCTGGAACGTAACTTGGTAAGGGAGACGAGGTTTCAATTCGGTCGTATCGAGCATGATCATTCTCAGATTACACGTCTCAGTAGATCCTAAGGCATCTAATTGAGCCTTTCTCTGTGAAGGGAAGCTTTGGAGGACCTCCAAGGAAGACATCATGCAAGGGGTTTGTGAAAAATCCTCCACCACTGAGTTATTTTGGGCGGCCCTCATGTTTGGATTATGAAAAGCTTTCTTGAATGCCCCTTTCGGGATACATGTCATTGTTTCGCCCATCATCTTCCCAATATGGAGAGGAGAAAATGGGTTTATGGCTTCCTTACTCTTTTTAGCATATTTCGTCATTCTGTAATCATGTGCCCTAGTTTCTATGTGAGCATCATCTTTCAACATATAAACCTTCGCGACTGAGGGATTATTTAAATATGAAGGGGGTCCTTGACTGCCCTCATCCACGCTCAAACAAGCTTGAGTCAAATTTTTCCCATGTGGAAATGGGTTCGTTAATAGAACAGGTTGTTGTTGTACCAATAAATTTTGGGNNCTACAATTCTCAGATGTGATCCGAGATATGATCGGCCTTTGTTTTCTCAAAATTGGCCAACAATTCAGTGCCAAGATCGCATCTCACAGGTAGCTGGAAATGGTTGAGGAAAACCATTGCCAATTTGCTAAAGCAAGAGTATATTTAGTAGTTGAGCTCGATGTACCATTTCAAATCACTCCCGATGAGGGTGCATTGAAGCAGATGCAACTGTATGGAGTCATCACGTAGTGAGTTCGATGACCACCATAGGTGAAAAGTGGTCACGTGATCATCTGGATCTTCGTTAGTCTTACCTTTGAACTTTGGAATGTGCGAGGGAAACTTCGTCAGCATGGGAATCCAACGTTGATCATGATAGATTGGGTCATTTAATAACCTTGACAAGTCTGGAAAATGTAACGTCACTAGAAATGATAGTTTGGGATTTTGTTGGCATAGTGGCAGACCCAAGGTTCAACGCTTCAACAATGCACCAAGAAAACCCTAACTACCAGCCCTTTTGGAAACACCTGCGAAGCAAATGAAGTCTCACCCTAGGTAGAGGCAGGGGGGTTGTAGCACTCAAGTGTTTACAACCTAGCTGAGACATAGGTCTGTGATCATAATACTTAACAAAGAACTTAGCAATTAACATTCATTAACCTTTGACCCTTATTCACATCGCAAGTAAAAACCCTACTTACAGAACAACACAGTATTAATCAAGATCTAAGAACATCTAATCATCCAACGCATAGTATCAAACAGATCTAACATTCATTCATGTTATTAAGCACTAAGCTACTAGATCAGATGCATCTAACATACATAAAGATTATAGCAGAAAGCATAAATCACATCAATCGCAAAAACAAACCACAACACAGGATATACGTGGTTCAACCCCAGTGTGGGGCTACGTCCACCAAGTCTTCTCCTCTTTTATTAACTTCTTCCAATCTTCCTACACACATAGAGCCACAAAGCCAAATTTGTATAGGATAGGAGATCTGTGCACACCTCGCTAGATCCTCCTTCCCTGAGTTAAATCAAATAAAAAATCCTTACACAATCTTCTACAATCACTTGCACTAAGATAATGACCTTTTCAATCACATAGATTGAACTCTAGCACTTAGAACCACTTACTTACATCGCCTAGCTACTTATTTATACAATACAAAGGGGGCCTAGACATGGGAAAACACATGGGCCGACATCCCATACCCATTACATAAACCCTAAACCCAAAAATCTCGTAAAAGGGGGCAAGATCCCGCGATCTCCGCTTCACCTGGGCACTCTGTCTTTGACCAGCCCGTCGAAGTCCCAAAAATGGTCAAACACGACCAAGGTTCTCCAAACTTGGTCAAGGGCCAATAGGCCCCCAACATTCACCCGTGACTTGTCTCGAGTCACTCTGATCTAGGAAATTCTGATTTGAAGGCCTCGAGCTTGGATTGAGCTTCCTCAACTTTCTATTTCTCTAGAGCCTCCTACTCAACAAACTCCTGAATGACTTTCTCAGTGACAGGTCCTTCCAAGCATTGTTACACTGTGGTGACCACTTGTTCTAGATGTGCACCTTGTCCCTTGATCTCCTCAAATCATGTGAAGGCTTCATCTTGTACTATCTGGAGTCTCTGGGTCACTTCCATGACTCTACTCTAGATAGCATGGACCTATTATTGAACTACGTGTTGTTCCTACGAACTTTTCATCTTCTCAACCGCTGAAAGCGATTTCATATGTGTTTTCACTATCAATGCTCATTTCTTTGCCTCCTGGAGATGTGCTTCTAATGTTCTTAGTTATGGGTCCTATGCAAGGCACTCATAAGTTTGTTGACTTCGAATACTGAGTTTCTTTCATTCTAAGGCCAATTCCTTGATTCTTTTGACTTTTCTCCTGGCATTTTCTTCCCTCTAATCTCACACTTCCTGTGGAGTGCTCGACACTTCTTGCAATTCCAATTATTCTACTCTTTCTTGGAGTTTCTGAATGGATTCAATGAGCTTCTCCACTTGGATCTTTGATGTTTCCTCTTTCATATGTGATGGGCCCGACATAGAGCAAAGTGCTCTAGTGACTACTTCCCTGACTCCAATCTACTCTGCGAGTAGCTATTCTTTTTCCTTCTGTATCTTCATGCTATCCTCCACAAATTTCACCTGGAGGTCATATTTCTCTAGGGCTTCCTCCTTTTCTTACTTTAATGCCTCTATGGCCTACTCTTTTTCTTCCAGGATCCAATGAAGGTGAGCCTCTGTCGCATCTACTATTTTGCATAGTTGGGCAGGCTCATCTCCTACTTATATACCCCCTGATGACAATGACACAATAGACACTATGCGGCGTGAATATAGATCCTGTTGTACCCCTTTAAGCTATGCCTCGATCCTATCATACATTGTCTCTTTTTTGGATTTGTTTCACTACAAGATGTCCTCTGAGGTATCTGATACAATTTCGATGATGAGGTCAATATTATCCATCGTAAGTATAGTCTGTAATTGAAGCTTATTGGTTCGTGACTTCTTCCGCGTTGAGGGTTTCTTTGGAGAAACCTTTCTTTTCTTGGATGTCTTGGTCTTCGTAAGGGGATATTTAGGTTGTGTCACTTATCCCTATTATTTCTTGTCGTCTTCCCCTTTGTCCTCTTCTTTGTCTACTTTGTCACCTCCTCTTCCTTCAGGTGAACCTGGTGTAGTCTCCTCTGATGTGTTGTTCATTTCCTGTACTTCTTCCTTTTTATTCTTTCTACTGCCTAGTCCATCATACTCTTCTTGGGTAACTACAGGGCTTCCTTTGAGGTTGGGGTCAGAGCGTTATGTTTGTTCGACTGGTACAAGGAATTATGTAGGCCACTCCTTAGTTATTTCCTCCATATCTTCCTCCATGAGTTTGTAATAGCACTGGATCTCTTCTTTGTGTTCTTCCTCACGTGAAGTGATGTAAATGAAGTTCCTGTCTGCATGGAACTTCCTTATTGGCCTGAACCTATGGAGTCTATTCGACGTCATGCAAGGGAACGATTCAATGGCCCTCTTCAACTGCAAGTAATAGGTGTGGAACACTGCATTGAACTTCCATTTATTTTCCATGTCACTCGAATACTAGAGGGTAGTGAACCTCATGACCAGTGGTTCAGACGACTCAACTTTAGGGAAGGTTTCTCCCTCCGACATCTCCCAAGTGACGAATGCAGTGAGAATTACCAACCAGCTGAGGTGAAACTCATAGCCCTGGTCTTTTGCTTTGCAACAATATTTCTCCAACTGGTTGACAAGGTAGCTCACCCAGTTGATCTGCATTCCTTCAATGCATTTTCCTATGAGGTCGATGAAAAACCTCGTGACTTGTGTTTTTTTGTTCTTCCTGACGATCTTACCAACAATAAACTGGAAAGCTAGGTGCACTGCGCCATTTTGGATGGAGGATACCTTGTAGCCCCACTTCCCCTTCTCCACATCATCATAGGTGTCCTTATTCGTTGTGCCAGGGCGCGATCTACAACCTTCCCTGGGTAAAAATCATGAGGGTCTAGTTCTTGCATGCTCAATTTAATGATCTGGTGGATCAGAGCCAGATCTACAGTGATGCACCTATCCAACCACAGGTAACTTCCATAGTATCACAATAGGAGGAGTTTAACGCACTCATTAACCTCCTTATGTCTGTTGAAGTGTGGTATCTTCATCACATTAATAATTGTTGATCTCATGATGTCAATGATCCATGGCTGGTGGATTATTTCAGCTTCTTCCCCATTGTTTTTGTTAAGTACTTATGTGGTGCGAGCATTCCATAATTCTTGCGGTCTCCCAAGTTGAAATCAATGATCTTGAGCATTAGAATCTGTCCCTACTGCGGTCCAACTATGCGTATCCCCTTCGAGAGGTATGCAGTGATCAGTGTATAGTCAAAATCTCTTAGGACACTGTCACGAATAACCGCGCTAGCTAGAGGCGGGATGTAGTTGGGAAGGACCAACAGGATGAGCTTTGCATTCACTAAGTTGTCATGATGCTTACTTCTTTTCTCTGTCGCAGTTCGGGATGGCCCATATCGACGTGTAGTTGACGGGGATGATTGCAATCCTCTTGTCGATGAGGCCTGTACTCCTATGGATATGACCTTCTCAGCCATGAGGTCTATTAGGATCTCCTCCATAGACTTATCTACTACGCTAAGGTCATCCGACATACATTCTTGAGATCAGATATCTCGGGTTGGTGGACAAACACTCAAGGTAAGAATAATAGGTGGTGAGGTTTCAATAAGCAAACCACGATATTAATCAATTCTCTATAGGCTCGAATAATCACAATTTGTAAAAGCTTCCCCGGTAAGACATTCGACGGGTTAAATATATAGTGTCGTAATAGACTCTTCCAATGGGAAGGAATGCCTCAATAAATATAATTCCATCCATTATGGCATGGCCCCAACGGTCCAATGGTGATCTTTTCGTAAATAACTGCATTTCTAGTTGTTCTGGAGCATCATTCTAACGGTCGAGATGCCTCCAATAGTATTATTGCTTCATCGTGGCAAAGTGCCAGTCTGCATTGTTCTGCTATTCTGGATAGGTTCAAGTTCTGTAAACCTTCCTTCTGCAAAGTCCTCTCTCGAACCTCCTGCAATTTTTCTAGCTTTGCTTTTGTCTTACTGAGCTTTCTTGCTTTCTTTCCTATGATCTGTGTCTCTAGATTCCTCTTTCCATTCTTGTTCTTATATTCTCTTAGCATAGTAACTTCATGTTGTTGAGGGTATTTCATGGGGTTTGAGGGTAATAATTCTTCTCTTACTATTTCTAGAGTAGGTTCTGTACTCTCCTGCATGGATAGGTTCTTTAAGCCTTCTTTCGTTCTTTCAAATTCGAGAGCTAGGTCTCTGGTCCTCAGTTTCCTCGAATTTTCCTCTTGTTCTTCTATTAAGTGTGATATTCTCCTAGCCATGAAATCCCTTAATTCTTGCTTTTTATGTTCTACAACTTCCTCTTCTTCTTTCCTTCAGATCTAATCTCTCTCAATCCAAATCCTTCCTAACAAAAGTGCAAAAAGGAGCATTGTTCTCAAAAAACTTAATGACCTCGAACTCTTCTACTGTCAATGTTCCATGATCACTCATGGGTACATGAGTAAGTATTCCACATAGGGTTATCATATTTCCTTTAAACAATCCTATTCCTCCCAATAAAGGAATCATAGCAGGTTTTCCCAAAATTTCCCAAGTACTTTCTGGCATAATATTCACTTGTGTTTCCTCATCCAGAACAAATTCTATGTCGAAGTCTCCTATTCTTGTTTCTATGCACTACTTCTCTTTTAAGATTTCTGGTAGACTGATGTCTCTATGATCATTTAGTGTTTATTTCATCTGTAATAATATAGCCTTTTATTATTTCTGGTTCTTTATCATATTCTTAGTCTCTTGACCTTCCTCATGGTTTTGTTGTCTCATGTTCATCTTCTCAACTTTAGCAATTATTCTAGGGAAATCCAAAACTTCATGTCTGGTATCTTTACAACAAAGGAAAATAGGACCTCTACCAGGGCATTCCTTAGCAAGAAGGTCCAGTCTTCTACAATTATAACAAATATTCAATCCTCTCTTTCACTTGAATGATCCCCAATATTTCCCATACTCCGCACTGGGATCACAGTGATGGACCTGCAAAAAATTATTTCTAGGGTCCTTCATCCACTTGTTAGTCCAAAAATTATTTCTATTCATAGGAATAACATATCTTTCACTATTTCTATTAGATTTATTCATATCACATATTCTTTCTTCTAGTTGTGCCCTAGTTTTCAGACTATGACAAAATCTATCAAACATACCTAGATCCATTCTTTCAAAACAAAAATTTCCACTTATCTTACCTTTATCAAAGCACAAAGATTTAAGATCTTTGCCTCTTTTCTTCAAATCAGAATTCTCTTCTTATCACATAGCTTCACAAGTCAAGTAGAGTACTTCACAGATCCATTCTTTCAAAACAAAAATTTCCACTTATCTTACCTTTATCAAAGCACAAAGATTTAAGATCTTTGCCTCTTTTCTTCAAATCAGAATTCTCTTCTTATCACATAGCTTCACAAGTCAAGTAGAGTACTTCGCACTAGAGCAACAGATCTATGCACATATATTTCTCTTTTCTTTAGTTCCCAACAATCACAATTTCAAGTCCCAACAACATAACCATTTTTTGGCACAGGGGCAGACCGAGGGTTCAACGCTTCAACAACACACCAACAAAACCCTAACTACCGACCCTTTCGGAAACACCTACGAAACAGATGAAGTCTCACCCTAGGTAGAGGTAGGGGGGATTGTAGGACTCAAGTGTCTACAACCTAGCTGGGACATAGTTCTTTCATCACAATACTTAACAGAGCACTTAGCAATTAACATTCATTAACCTTTGACCCTTATTCACATCGGAGGTAAAAACCCTACTTACATAACAACATGGTATTAATCAAGATCTAAGCACATATAACCATCCAACACATAGTATCAAACAGATCTAGCATTCATTCATGTTATTAATCACTAAGCTACTACATTCAGAGATGTGTATAAGAGACAGGGATTGTAGGACTCAAGTGTCTACAACCTAGCTGGGACATAGGTCTTTCATCACAATACTTAACAGAGCACTTAGCAATTAACATTCATTAACCTTTGACCCTTATTCACATCAGAGGTAAAAACCCTACTTACATAACAACATGGTATTAATCAAGATCTAAGCACATATAACCATCCAACACATAGTATCAAACAGATCTAGCATTCATTCATGTTATTAATCACTAAGCTACTACATCAAATGCATCTAACATACATAAATATTATAACAAAAAGCATAAATCACATCAATCACACAAAGAAACCACAACACAGGATATACGTGGTTCACCCCCAGCGTGGGGTTACGTCCACCAACTCTTCTCCTCTTTTATTAACTTCTTCCAATCTTCCTACATGCACAGAGACACAAAGCCAACTCCGCATAGGATAGGAGATCTGCGCACACCTCACCAGATCCTCCTTCCCCTAGTTAGATCAAATCACAAAGCCTTACACAGTCTCTTACAATCACTTGCACTAAGCCAATGACCTTTTCAATCACATAGATCAAACTCTAGCACTTAGAACCACTTAATTACATCACCTAACTACTTATTTATACATTACAAAAGGGTCCTAGACATGGGAAAACCCATGGGACTACATCCCATATCTGTTACATAAACCCTAAACCCAAAAATCCCACAAAAGGGTGCGAGATCCCGTGATATCTTCTTTGCTTGGGTGCTCTGTCTTCGACCAGCCTATCGAAGTCCAAAAAATGGTCAAACACGAACAAGGTTATCCAAACTTGGTCGAAGGACAACAACTATTGACTATGTACATGGTAAAAGGAGCCTAGAGGCTAACTGACACCAGGTTGCCAGGAAAAGTTGGGTTGCTGACCAGGGTTCTAGTAAATACCATGGCCTTGGCCAGCAGATGGATACTGTGTTTTTTGGGATATCATCACCTGACTCTTGTAGTTGGACGTTGAGGGTTGGGTGGGGATTTCTCCCTACATCATGTTCCAAAGACTCTAGAAGGGGTTGCCCCCCGTCGATCTGACGGGCATAGGTATTGAGCCTTTCCTGGGGTTCCATTGACCATGGAAGGGGTTTCCCCCGGTCGACATCCCTGACGAGGGAAATGATCCCTGCCATGGATTCCAGAGTCCTTGTGAGGAAAAGACTCATGTGTTTTCCCCCTGTGTAGGAATAGTACCCTGCATAGTATTCTATTGTCCAAAACCAAGGTTTCCCCCAGCCAAGATGATAGATGATGAGAAAGAGTTATTACCAAATGCATCGAACAAAGAGAACGACATTGAACCCACCAGCATGGTGTAGGAAGAAGGTCCTAGACTACCTAATCCAAACAACATGTAGTTCATGTTCAACCTGATGGGTTGCTGGGGAGCACCGTCGAGCGAGGGGGATGAAGGAGGTATATTACCCCCACTGTAAGGGACATCATTATAGGGGGATGAGGTGCCCCCCATGGACCCTTGCAAAGGAGCATTTGAGCTCCCTGCCCCCAGACCCAAATTTTGTAGGGTGGAGTAGGAAAGGACCGAGTTCATGTCAAAGTTGGGCATCCTGTATCAAAATGGAAGGCCTGTCACACTCTATGTAAATGGTGCAGTGATCACCGCCATGGACGGAATCACAACACCACCCGAGGTAGAGGTGATCGAGACCATAATGGCCCGGACCTACGAAGGTGAGTTAGGAGGCGGAACACCCCTAGTTGTAGCCTTTGTAGAGGGACTATGAGGACTCCTTGACAAAGTAGAAGCATTTGCTTCCATCGCTGCTTGTAGAATTATCTAACACTCGTGATGTGTTACCCTTGGAGGGGTAATTTGTATCAGAAGTGGAACCGACAAGTTGGTGATCGGAGAGTTATACGGACCGAGAGATTCCGCTCCAAGGTCAGAAATAGTTGGTCCCTCTAAAAACGAATGTTATCCTCTCATAGATGGCTTGGGTACAACTTCCTGTGGCCCGGTTGCCTCAAATGACCCTTCCTGGTCAAGTATTTTCCTTCACGATGACGGTGGTGGCTCCAAGTTAACCGGCGGCAGGCCAAAAATCCTTCGCGACTGGCAGAGCTCTTTATCTTCCACTATGTGAGAAGATCAATGAAAAACTAAGGCTTTCTAACGTTGAAGACCAAAACACACACTAGAAAAAGTTCCTTTCAGATGCAACAAGCAAACCACTATTACTATTTGGAAGAATAGTTACAACAACTAACACTAGAGAAACTTATTGGTGCAAGTGCAACTCGAACACGCAAGCACCCTTCGGGTATACTCTACAAAGCGTGGCCCGATGTCTGCCCTAGGTACTGCAGTATACCCCCACAGTCACCTATGTAAGTCCCTAAAATCAGGGCACAAACCAACCCCCACGTTGACGATGTTGGGTTGAGGGTTATCAATAATCAATACCGTGGATGCTCCCGATGAAGGGTCAGGCCGAGAGAAGGACAATTGGTCAATGATTATGATTCAACACTCATGTGGAAACAATAAGAGTCAAAAAATTGTGGCAACCACCACATGCATTGCATATGTCCAACTCCTTCCTAACAACAGGTTGTAGTTGAGAGGCACATTGACCACTTCAACTTTGATGCACAAGATATTCCCTCCTAACTGCACGAGGAAAGAAGGGATGATTCCATGTGGTATAAAAGAACGACCGTCGAAAGCAATAAGTAGAGTAGGTGATGGAGACAAAACGGGTTGGCAAATGGCCTTCCAACATGCCAATGACATCATGCATGTCGAGGCGCCCTCATCAACCACCGTAGGGAAAATATTCCGAGTAAAATATTTTGTGGGATGAGCCACTACTATCTGAAATGTAACGTGGTAAGGGAGACGAGGTTTCAAGTTGGTCATATCAAGCATGATCGTTCCCAGATTATAGGTCTCAGCAGATCCCAAAGAGGACAATAGAGCCTTTCTCTACGAGGGGCAACTCTGGAGGAACTCCAAAGCAGACATCACGCAAGTGGTTTGAGACAAATCCTCCACCACAGAGTAATTTTGGGTGACGCTCGCGTTCGGATTATGCAAAGCTTTCTTGAACACCACTTTAGGGATACGTGTCATTGTTTCACCCATTGTATTATTGATATGGAGAGGAATAGACGGGTTTACAGCTTCCTTACCCTTTTCAATAGTTTCTGGCATTCTGTAATAGTGTGCCCTAGTTGCTATATAAGTGTCACCTTTCATCATATAAACGTTCGCAGACGAGGGTTTACTAGAAGACGAAGGGGGTCCCTGACTGCCCCCATCCGCGCTCGTAGAGGCTTGAGTCAAATTTTTCCCATGTGGAAATGGGTTCATTAACACAATGGGTTCGTTAACACAACAGGCTACTACTGCGCCAATAAATTATGGGCCTTCGCAAGGTGAGGGCACAGGTGAGTCAGATAGTCATTCATGCAAAGGTTACATGGATACTTCGACTTTCTTTTCTTTGTGTTTCCCCTGCCAACATTGTTGGTGGGTTTCTTATCCCCCTTACCCTTCTTGTTTCGCTGTTTTTTATTTCTGTTAGGCTGTTGGTTGGCCTTCGGGTTCGTCGACTGCACACTATGTATGTCCGACGTTTGGGTAGGGGGAGCAGCCGAACAAGAGGTTTGGTTGGCTGTTGTCTACTATATTGACAATTGTTGCAATTGATTTGACAATTGATCAGTGGGATTTTCTTGTGTTGAACCAACTATACCATCAACATGTGGTCTAGACTTATGTCTGGCCTTGTTAAGGATGGACTATGGCGCATATGGAAAAACCTCATAGAGTAAACCAGACTGAGAGTATATAAGTTCAAGCTATTGATATCTTATTATCACCTCTTCCTCTGAAAACACTCCCAACATTACAACGTCCTTGGATAATTGAGGTACCAAAGACTTAAGGAACCACTCCAGCAGGAAAGTCAGTGGGACTAGTACTTTTATCAAACTCTTCCGATGTCGCTATTCTCAGATGTGATCCGAGATATGATCGGCCTTTGTTTTCTCAAAATTGGCCAACAATTCGATGCCGACATCATATATCATAGGTAGTTGGAAATGGTTTAGGAAAACCATTGCCAAATTGCTAAAGCAAGAGTATTGTGAGTAGTCGAGCTTGATGTACCATTTCGTAGCACTCTCGATGAGGGTTCATTGAAACAGATGCAACTGTAAGGAGTCGTCTCGTAGTGAGTTCGACGAGCACCATAGGTGAAAAGTGGTCACGTGATCGCCTGGATCTTCGTTAAGCTTGACTTCGAACTTCGTAATGTCTGAGGGAAACTTCATTGGCATGGGAGTCGAATGTGGATTGTGACAAATGGGGTCATTTAACAACCTTGACAAGTCTGACAAATGTAATGTCGCCAGAAATGGTAGTTTGGGTTGTTGACTATGTACAGGAAGAAAGGAGCCTGGAGTTTGAATGGCACCAGGTTGCCAGGAAAATTTAGGTTGTTGACCAGGGTTTTGATAAATACCATGGTATTGGTCAGCGTATGTATATTGTGTTTGTTGGAAAATCATCGACTGACTCCTGTAATTGGATGTTGAGGGTTGAGCAGGGATTGCTCCATGCATCGTGTTCCAAATATTTTGGAAAGGGTTTCCCCCTGCCGATCTGACGGGCATAGGTATTGAGTCTTGCCCGAGGTTCCATTGACCATGGAAAGGGTTTCCCTTGGTTGGCATCCCTGAAGAGGGAACTTCTCCCTACCACAGATTCCAAAGTCCTTGTGAGCAGAAGACTTCTGTGTTTTTCCCTTGTGTAGGAATGATACGTTGCATAGAAATTTGTTGTCCAAAATCAGGGTTTCCCCAGCCGAGACGGAAGTTAACGAGAAAGTGTTATTTCCAAATGCGTCGAATAAAGAGAACGACATTGAACCCACCGGCATGGTGTAGGAAGAAGGTCCTAGACTGCCTGCTCCGAACAAGATGTAGTTTATATTCAGCCCGACGGGTTGTTGGGGAGCACCGTTGAGAGAAGGGGATGAAGGGGGTATATGAACCCCACCATAAGGGAAAGCATTATAGGGGGCTGAGGTGCCCCCCATGGACCCTTGCGAAGGAGCATTTGAGCTCCTTACCCCCAGACCCATGGTCTGTAGGGTGGAGTAGGTGAGGACGAAGTTTGTATCAAAGTTGGACATTTCGTATGAAAACGGAGGGCCCATCGCACTCTATGTAAATGGAGCAGTGATCACCACCATAGATGGAATCACACCATTGCCCGAAGTAGAGGTGGTTGAGACCATTGTGGTCTGGACCGTCGAAGGTGAGTTCAGAGGAGGAACACCTCCTGTAGTGGTAGTCATTGAGGGAGTGTGAGGAATCCCTGACGAAGTAGCAACATTTTCTTCCATAGCTACTTGCAAAACTATCTGATGCTCATGATGTGTTACCCTTGGAGGGGAAACCCGTATCAAAAGTGGCACCGACAAGTCAGTAATCAAAAGGTTAAATGGAAAAAGAGCTTCTGCTCCAAGGTCAGAAATAGTCATCTCCTATGGATTCGAATGCTCTCCTCTCTAGAAAGTCTCGGGCATAGTTTCTGATGGCCCGGTCACCTCAAATGACCCTTACTGGTAAAGTACTCACCGTAACTATGGTGGTGGTGGCTCTAATGTAACCAGTGGTAGGCCCAGAAGCCTTCATGATCGACAGATCTCTTGATATTCCACTTTGTGAGAATATCAATGACACAGTAAGGCTTCTTCTAATGTTGAAAACCAAGCACACACTAGAAAAGTTCCTACAAGATAAAAACAAGAAAAACACTATCTAGTTGGAAGAACATTTACGACATCCAACACTAGAGAAACGTATTGGTGCAAGTGCAACTTGAAAATGGAATCACCCTTCGGGTACACTCTGCAATGTGTGGCCCGACGTCTACCCTAGGTACCACGGTATACCCCCACAGTCACCTATGTAAGTCCCTAAAATAAAGGCAACTAAGTTGTGAGCTCATGAACAACCACTAGGAGGGTATAGTCAATAGTCGGGTGGACCTCAATGAGTAGGGTAACAAAGCCTGAAACACATTGAGGGTATCAAAAGAAAGTGGTCTGAAAGACAACTAAGGACCCCGAACAGATTCGGGGTCCACGAAGCTCCGTAGGCAAATGCAACCAATAGAATCCCATGACAAGTCCTCAATATGTGTTCCCCACTATGCTTGGTCCGAATTTAGAGGGGTTAGCTCCACTACCTTTTCGCAGGCAACCTCATGTTTATCCCCTGTGTTAGAGGGGGGTCCTAGATAACTTTCACATTTACTGGACTTTTTACACTCCCTAGC
>CBVK0102359882.1:0-11321 GCA_900067695.1 Picea abies
CATCGAAGGTTGGAAGAGGAAGTCTTTCGACTTCATGAGTGTCGAAAAGGCGAGAGCTCTGTGTTGTGGGCCTAGCTGATGTCACATCGGGAGATCATGCATCGGGATATCAAGAATCCTGTGGGCATAAGTTTTATGCATTTCAGCATTGTGATGTCCGAAACCTCGACGAGAGGTAAGACTGCGGTCATGGGGAATAGGGTCATATGGGCCAGGAGCTTAGCCAGGAGGGCTAATGAGTAAAGCGCCATATCGACAGATTGACGATCAATATTTTGAGGGGACAGAGGTTCTCGACATCATAAAATACGAAACCCCGAATCCCGATAGGAGGATATAAGGCTGCGATCATATAGAGGGAGGTCGTATGGACCCAAAAGACTAGCCCAGAGGACTAGCAAAAGTTGGAGCACGTCAGGAATCGGAGGATCACGGATCCAAAGGGAAATTGCATTTTGGCATTGGAAAGCCTGAAACCTCGACAAAAGGAATACAAGGTTGCGGTCTTATGGAAAGTGGTCGTATGGACCAGGGCATAGCCAGGATGGGCTAAGGCCAAAAGAAAAGCGCATCGATGAATCAGAATTCACAAGTTCAAGAGGACAGGGCTCTTGACGTCGGGGATCACGAAACCCCGAAACCTGAAACTAAGTCGGGGAAAAGTCACAGGCGTGTGCAGAGGCCATGACAGGGGAAAGGAAATGACCTGTGGATGGGGTTTTTAACAAGAGATTCCAGCAGGGAATCGAAAGAGCTAATTCGGCTCAAAGGAGAAGGTAGATCGATCCTGTGAGAAGGGGTGCACGAGGTGGTGGTTGCGTGGTGTAGACCCTAACTTGCTCACCTTCTTTGCTAGCAAACTTTATAAACCCCCCCAAAAAACCAAACCTAGCCATTGATTCCCAAACACTCATAACTTCTTCATAGATGATCCAAATTCCGCAAGACCAATTGCATTGGAAAGAGTACAGACTGTAGTATGTTGTGTGAGAGTTTCAGAACCAAATTTCAAATATTCAATGCGTGTCAGGCTCTACAATTTCTCTCTCTAGAATATACCATAATTAAGCAAGGTCTGCCAATTTCACTATAACTCCTTTTCAGGGATGATTCAAGGAGTGAAACTTAGAGAAATTTCAAAGAAGATATTGAAGAAGATTTGATACAAGTTCCATATATTTATTCATTATAGGTACATAGTTATGCTTAGAATAATCCAAAAAACTAGTTTCGCAAGACTGAAGTAAAGTCAAATAAATAATCTATCCTTTTATTGAAGAAGTTTTGTAGGTTTGTGATCACATACACTAGGTTACTCACATGTTGAAAGGTATGGTTCTCTATGTGTTTTTTAGGTTTGTATCTCTCACATGTTGAAAGGTATGGTTCTCTATGTGTTTTTTAGGTTTGTATCTTGGTGATTTGGCACATGTGTAAGGCATGTATTGATATATTGTTTGAAGTACATCATTGATGTTATGGTGCTTTCTTTTGGCACATCTTATGATACATGGTTTATGATAGGGTTGGGACATATAATGAATGATACTATATATGGTTGAGGTAGATCTTATGGTACATTGTTTATGGTATGGTTGAGACATATCATGAAATATATGATATATGGTTGAGGTGCATATTTTGGTACATGGTTGAGTCATATCATGGATGATATGGCATATGATTAAGACATATATTTGGTGCATGATTCATGGATATTATAAGACTTGTTTGAGGCATATCTTGGCACATGGTTTATGGATATGGCATATGCATGTTACATGGATGGTATCAATATCAATGGCAATAAAAGTGACATGTTTTGATGATGATGTTAATGATGAGGTATTAGTATCAGTGACAAGGATAGTGACATGTTGGATGATGATGATAGTGGCAATTTTATTACCAGTGACAGATTGATTATCAGTAAAAAGTCGATTGTCATGAACAGTGTTGATGAAAGGTTGATTCTACACTCATATTTCAGGGTGGAAGGAAGGGGCAAGGAAAGGGGGTTGTATCCTCCTTCCGGTTGAAGCCAAAGAATATAGGGAGTTGGAGCTTCCTTCATGTTGGAGTCTATAAAAAAGAGGGTTGTAGCCTCCTTCCAATTGAAGCTGGAGAATTTTGGGAGATGGTACCTCCTTCAAGTTGGAGCCTGTAAATCAGGGGGTTGGAGCCTCCTTCTAGTTGGAGTTGGAGAATCTAGGGAGTTGTAGCTTCCTTCAGGTTGAATCCTCCTTCCAGTTGGTGCTAGATAATTTGGAAGTTGGTGCTTCTTATGAAAGTAATATTTTGATATATAAGAAAACATTCTGTGGTTTTCTTCCATTTGGTTTTCCACATAAAATTCTGGTGTACTGTGTATTTGTCGTTATTATGTGATGCATTGTTTATGGTTATATGTTTATGATATGTTAAATGAAATCATAAGTGAATGGAATTATTGAGAAGTTAATGTTGTGATTGAAATTGATAAAAGGTGCTCAATACTGATTCACACCCCCTCTCAGTATTTGTGAATATTCCAACAAAAAGAATGTTTGACCCGTTCATAGGTTTTGGTAAAAACTAAATTCCCAGTTGTGGGAGAAGAGTGAAGATCAAAGAGGACTATGGATTTAAGGTTTGAATGCTTTATTAAATACGCATGACCTTTATAACGAAGCTCATCCTTATTCCAAGAGTACCATGGAGAAGCTTGAGGATCCTGTTGCATGTGTTGGATCAAGATATAAAGTTTGAGATTTTGCAACCATTCCCGGTGAACTACTTGAATCCAATTGACTACAATGAAAGAGAGGGAAAAGAGGGACCCTTGGTATTCATATTTCCTTGAAAGAGAATCAACAAACACATGCTATTTCCCTTCTTGTACATGATCTCATAATCATACCCAAACAACTTGGTCACCCATTTTTGCTGCTCTAGGGAGGAGATTCTTTGTTCCATAAAATACTTGAGGTTGCGATGATCAATTTTAATTTGGAAGCATTTTCCCAGTAGATAAGGACATCATAGATCCACTGCATGTAGAATAGACAACATTTCATTTTCATAGATTGATTGGACAAATGTTGCTCCGAAAGTTGTTTGCTAGTGACAGTCAAAGGTTGACCAACTTGCATGAGGATGGGTGCAATTCCTTTCCCTGACGCATCACATTCCAGAACAAAAATCTTGGCGAAGTCAAGTAGTATGAAGACAAGAGTCATGCACATAACACATTTCAAGGCTTGGAAGGAGTGATCAAATTCAGGCGTCCAACTAAATGCATTCTTTTTAATAAGAGCAGTGAGAGGAGTGACAATTTTTCCATAATTCCGAACAAACTTGTGATAATAGCCCGTTAAATCCAATAAACCACACAAAATTTTAAAAGTTTTAGAACAAGGCCAATCCTTCATAGCTTCAATTTTCTTAGGATCCACCTGTACACCATCCTTGTCAACAATATGACCCAGGTACTTAGCTTCAGAGGCTCCAAAAACACATTTAAATTGTTTGAGAAAAAGTTGGCGCTGAGATAGTAGATGAAGAACTTGATACAAATGGGCGATATGGGCTTTCCAAGTTTTATTATAGATGAGAATATCATCAAATAAAACTAAGAAAAAATGATGGAGGAAGGGATGTAAGACATGATTCATGATACTTTGAAAAGTGGATGAAGCATTACATAGACCAAAGAGCATGACCAAGAACTCATAGTGACCCTCATGAGTTATAAATGAAGTTTTGGGAATGTTTTCTTCTTTCATACATATTTGGTGGTATCTAGAACATAGATCAAGTTTGGTAAAGTACTAAGCACCACTCAATTCATCCAAAAGGTCATCAATGACACGGATGGGAAATTTGTCCTTGATTATGATTTTGTTGAGGGAATGAAAATCAGGACACATGCGCCAAGTGAGTTCTTTATTGAGTACCATGACCATTGGATATGAATAAGGGATAATACTCAGATGAATAACACCTTCTTTTAGCAATTCTTGAATTTTTTTCTCAATTTCATTTTTTTGGGTAAAGGGATGACGGCAAGGGAGAATATTGGGAGAAAGAATTCTGAGGACTAGAGGAATGGAATGATCATGGACTCAACGGGAAGGGGGAAGTCCACGGGGAATGTTAAAAATGGCTTGGTGTTGGGTGAGTATAAATTAGAGGTTAGGATGCACATAGGGTATCTCAACGGCTTGAATAGAATGGAGTTTGGAAATAATTATAGAATGACATTTTTCGAGTAGATTTTCCATTCGGTGGGAGATGATGATCTCAAGTGAGCATGCTTTGATTCCTTAGAACTTATATTGTTTTACCTTCTACTGGAATTGCAAGGTGAGGTCCTTAAAATCCATGGTAATGGGGCTGATAGTGCATAACCATTCAACACCAAGAAATATGTCACAACTGCCCATGCCTATTGCAGACATATGATATTTTAGGTGGTACTGCCCAATTTGTAAGGAACACATTTTCAAAATGCCCCCCACATTTCATGGAACCACCATTGGTAATCATGACCTGAAAATTGTTGACTACATAGATATATCAATTGAATTCTTGGGAAATGAATCGATGGATAAATTATCGGTGTTGCCACTACGAACTAGGATGATGGATTTCCTATGTTTAATGTAGCCAATTAACTTGAGGGTGTGGGGAGCAGAGAATCCAGTGAGGGCGTTCAACGAAATCATCAGTTCAAATTCTAGAGGGTCAAAGGGTGGAGTAGGATCATGTTCTTGGGGTATCTCTTCAACAAGGGAAATATCATTATCCTCATTAGAAACATCTTCAGAAATAAACATAAAAATATTCTATTCTTTGCACTTGTTCCTTGGAAAATATTTATCATCACAATTATAACAAAGGCCCTTGAGTTGGCATTCAACCATTTCTACCTGAGTTAATTTATGGATCTTGAGAGGAGTAGATGGAGGGGCATGATTGGTGGGTTGAGGGAAAGGAATAAATGAGGGTTTTTTGTTTTTTGTGGAGACAATTTGTTGTGTTTCCTTGGCATGTTTAGTAGCTTCCAACCAAGTCTAGGGGTAAGCCATGATGCCTTGGGTGTGTATTTAATCCTTCAGGCCACTTATAAAGAATTCTATGAAGAAGACATCAGACATTCTCTCCATTATAAAATCTAAGTTCTCAAAGGAGGTTATACAGTCTTCCACTATGCCAAACTATTTCAACTTGGTCAAACGACCTAAATGGTGGGTGTCTATGTCAAAGCATTCATAAAGATCTGAAACAAACTATGTCCAAGCAACATAACCTTGGCGTGCATTTTTACACCCTTTCCATCGTTCAAGATCCAAATAGATAACACCATAATAAATTTTTTCCAACTCATTAGTAATGCCATACAAAGAAAAATAATGTTCCATTTGAATGAAGGAGTCCGTGGGATCCAAGCTATCAAATTTATTAACCTCAACTTTGGGAAGATGAGGGTCACAATAAAAGGAGTTGGAATGAAATGCCATATTATGGGAGGATTCAACACCGTCCAAGTGGGACAGTTGGTCAAAGGGAAGAGGGCCTTTGGATTAGTTCAAAAATTGGTGGAGAGTGTATTTTAGGTAGTCAAATTCGCCCTTGAATTTTTTATTGATAGAGTCAAATTCGTTCTTGACTTGGTCCTAGGGGGTTTCAAATTTGGAATTGATAGAAGCAATTTCATGAGTTAGTTTATGGATGTTTTCATTTTTCTAATTGGTTTTGGTTTGTAGGTCTTGGTTGTGAGTGGTGTCCATTTGGGAAGTAAGGATCCCTAGGAGGGGGAGTGGGTCCACTAAAAAAGGATAATAAGTGATATATACCATTGTGATCAAGGAAACAAAAGGAAGCCAATGGGATAGGGGGAAAATAAGGGTCCCGAGAAGGGGGGTAGGTCCATGGGAAGAAAGGCTTAAAAATGATAGGTACCATGATGATCATGGAAAAGAGATGAATCCAATGGGATAGGTCCCAAATAAGGGTGCCAGTGGGACCACTATACTTTTTCTTTTACTCCTACAGAGTTTTACTTTGGCCTAAATAATACCGTAGTGATGAAATTCCCAAATTGCTAATAGGGAAAATTGTGTAGGAATTTCACAACAAGGATGCAGATGGAAAGGTTGCTCGAAAAAATATCCTTTCTGTTATGTTTCGTTCCCAAGGGTTAGGGATTTTAGGGTTCCTACAGACATGGGTTTTCTCTGTGTTATATCTCTTTGATATATGTGTAGGTTAGAACAATAGTACTCGACCCAATATCTTAGGGAAATGACTAAGGAGGCTTGAATGTACCCTTATCCACACTACCCAATTACCCAGGTACTAAAGAGTATCTTTGCTAGAATTGTTCTCGGTGTCACTATGGCAGTCAGGCAACCGATCGATTGATATAGAGATAGTTTCAGGAGACCTAGAGGACTCTCGATATACTTGATAGTACATGGGAGTGATGGTTGTGTACATATTTTTTCTAATGCGATACTACTTGAAGGGGTACCCACAAGGGTTAAAAAAGTTTTCAACAAGGTGAAAGGTTTTTTTCGAGTAAGCCTGTGAAATCATCTATATTTCATGTGTGTGGTCTTCCCCAATGATAGTTTTACCCACTGAATGACAAATATCTATGCTTTAAATATGTCGATAGAACATGTCTCTACCATGAAAATTTTTTTTCCACAATTTCTGCAAAGGAAAATTCTCTGATACCCCTTGTAAGGTACTATATGTATTATAATAAGCACAAACAAAAACATTGCAGCAAGTACCAGCAGAACAATAAAATATAGAGAATAACAACACCAACAATGATACCTTTATTGATAGAAAACCAAGTTCACTTGCCTCTTTGATGGGGAAACCTCCAATAAAGAAAATGTGTATTACAATAATTCTCAAGACAACTTTCCCACACCTTTTACTTCTATTTATACTAATTCTATCTTCTAAACAAAAATATATAGAAATATATTTCTAGAAGTGAAAGATTCTACTAAGTCTTCTTACATTAGACTTGTTCACATTATTATATAGGCCTTATTTACTAATGTCAGCCTTTATTATATAGAAAATCTATTATTCTAGCCTTATTTACTAATGTCAGCCTTTATTATATAGAAAATCTATTATTCTATCTATGTGAGGCGTTAGAGAGGTTAGGTCCTTAATAATTGTGAAATCGGGCTTGGTAAACACTAAGTAAGTGAATCGAGGGTTCAATTGGGAGATCAAATCCAACGTGTAAAGTGGCTAAGGAAAACATTGAACAAGTGTGGGGGTCTCGGTCGAAAGATTTTCCTTAATGGTAAAATCGACCAACACAAATGTCAAACAAGTGCAAGGGGGGTATGATTGGGAGATTGACCCTGATGGAAAAATAAACCAAGGAAAGCATCAGACTAGTGCAAGGGGGGGATGATTGCGAGATTGGCCCCAATGGAAAATTCGACCAAGTTAAACATTGAAAAAGTGCGAAGGGGGCTCAATTGGGAGATCAACCTTATCATGGAAATCGACCAAGGAAAAAATAGAATAAGTTAGAAGGGGGTTCGATTGGGAAACAAGGTTGGAACAAGGCTCGAAAAAGGAAGAAAAAAACAAGTTTTTAAGACATTTGTGAAGGATGCCAATTGCTAAAAGATTGAGGGAAATTTGGCAAGTGTGAATGATTCTTGAAAATGTGAAAGATGTGGAGGTAAGGCTTGGTTTGAATGAAGTGGAATAGACAAGTACTTTAGTCTCAAAAAGGTGATGGAAGGCTCAACAAGGTGATAATATTGTCTCTTTCTGAGGGATGGCTCCTCCTTGTGAGGTGCCAAGATCCAGACTCCAAGGTGAGTGGATCGGTGCCTTATCCATTGGGTTATGGATTCAACATGTTTATAGTCTAATTTAAAAACTTGACTTGAAAAATAAAGGTAAGGACACACACACACACACACACACACACACATATATATATAGGAAAGAAAATAACATAAATGAAAAGACTTGAAAGCAATATTATGATAGAGGGTGGAAATTCCAGATGGTATCTCACGAGCTTGCATTTAGGATTGCATGAAATATTTTAGATGCCTACCATTGACAGGATAATCAAACCACTATCCCTCTAGGTTACTCACAGGGAAAGAGTTGGGAGTTTGTGTGTAGATTTATTCTATGACATATGGGCCCAACAATAAACTATTGAAATTCCCATTCTTGCAATGGTTTTCATGTATTTTATCCCAAAGGAGAACTAGGTATACTTTTACAAAATTTATGGGCCTATAATTTTTGTTAAATATCTTCTTCATCTTGTCTTGGTATTCTTTATTTTTGTCGTACACCTGACTCCTTTGCTGTTAAAATTCAACTAATTGATTTATCCTTATTTTGACTTTATTAGGTTCAAATACAATATCCTTTAGCAATTTCAATACAAGAATATCCAACTAAGTAGGTAGGACTACCTCCACACCATAGATCGGTTGGAACTGAGTTTTTCCTAAAGCCCTCTTTGTGTTGATCTTTTCTTCCCACAAGGTGTGTTTGAAATGGGAATCCCACAATCTTTTGTTCTCTGAAATGGTATTTTTGATGATATTCATGAGGTTTTTATTTGAATATTCAATTTGGTTGTTTCCTTGGGGTTATGTAATGATTCAAATGCTTAAGATATCATAACAAAAAAAAAGTACACACCATGTACATAAATGTGAGTGTGGAGAAAAACTCCAATATAGATAATATAGATGTGTTATACAATAAATCAAACAATAGGAGAACCTCCTCTACTTAACCAAATACCTTGATACATCACAATTCACATGTCTACAATAATGAATACCTGATCTCTATATATACCTATTCATACCTACACATGAGACCCCTTTATTATTAGGCCGATCCTATTAAATATATATTTACACATTACATGTACATTTAACCCCATATATTATCCTCCTTGGGGTCATATCATATACATTTAACCCTATATATTCCCCCTTCAGGTCATAACATAGTACCCTCTTTCAAAAATATTTGTCCTCAAAGCTTTGTGATTGAAAGATTCACATGTGATGAAACCAAGTAATACAATTTTTTTTATGTTCTTTATTTGTTATTTCCATTAATGATGATCCATCCATAAAAAATCAATTCTTTTCAATCATAATTCTTGGTGGCTAGTTGTTGCATAATTTTCTTTCCCTTGATTCCATGTATTGTTGTTGAAGCTTCTCCAATTTGTAGTGAATGTTGGTCTATGATAATATCTTGTTGAATAATTCTTTTGTGATGCCATATTCCATGAATATTGATGAGTATTCCATTTTCTTCTTTGATAATGATGATATTGATTTTCTTGTCTTCCTTGAAATATTTTCTGATAATGAGATTGTCGATATGGTTTCACATTTGACGGTTTTTCTTCATTCCGCACACCCATTTCATCTATCTTATTTTCATAGAAAATGGAATCCTCTATCCTCTTTGCTTGGTCTTTGATTACTCTAGCCTTGGAGATAATACAATCATATTTGGCATGTATATCCTCTAGCTGAAATTCAAATTATTTAATTGTCTTCTACTGACCTTCTTGAATATTGTATTCTTTCTCCTTTTGAAGCTGGAATGCCATCCCATTTATCAAATTCTGACATCCTTTTTCAATTCTGGATTGCATTTTTTATTTTACCTCATCAATATTTAGGGATTCTTCAACCTTAGTGCAAATTTCCCCTTCAAGTCTTTTTGTATAGTCTTCATCCAAGATCCTTGTTTCTTCTTGATTTTGATAATTCTGATTTTCTTCTTTCAATCTTTTACCTCATCCAATATTTTTTTTTTATTATGGTTTCATAATCGAGATATCTCGTCATCTTTATTTTTCAATTTTTCCCTTGAATCATCCTTTTCCCACTTTTCTTTAAGTTCTTAAACTCATGTTGAGACCAAAACAACCCCATTTACTTTTTCTTTTAGAAGCAAAAGGAAAGTGCCCCCTACTAAAATTTCAATTTTAATGCCTAATCCTCTATTGCTTGAGCCTAATGCTATTCTTTGCTTACTTTGAGAGAATTGGAAGTTTGATTGATGATTGTCTTTGATGGGGGTTGATTGTTCTTTTTCTCTTATGATTTCAAATGTCTTGATGATGCTTATTGACCTATTATGTTTTGTTGATATTTGTATGATGAAATTGGTGCATTATCTTTAGATATTTTGCATATTCTGAAGTGCTTGATGATTCTATGTGACTGTAGGGTATGATGTTCCATTGCATGTATTGAATGAGTAGGTTTTTGATTATTCCTCAGTGAATAATTCAAATTCTACATCCTCTTGCTGACATGCTATGCTTAATGTCTTCAACTTTTATACTTTTACATGTAGATCTTAATATTCTATTTCAAGCTCTAAGTCTGAATTGCATAATCATTAATCCCTCTTTCAAGTTAAAACTTGCAACATTCAGTATCAAGACACCTATCTATAGCCACTCGTGATTGTTGTTGAAAGAACCTAATGCTTATCTATAAATTGGCTTAAAGGAAGAAAATATAATATCTATGATGTATTGGCAAGTGTCTTTTTAAGTGCATGACTGATATCATCTTTTGTTTTGAAAGAGAAGGTTTGCAGGGATGCTTTATTCGTGTGACCACTCCAACCTTGATATGCATGTAAGTGAATCCATTGATCCTTATCCACAACCTTGACTTTGATTCTTTCCAGGCTTCTTTTTATTGGGAAATGGATTACCTTTGTTTGTAATTGTCTCAAGGTCCAAAGCCCCCAAGGCTTCCAGACCCACCTTTCCCGCAAGCTTGTCCCTGAACCTCTTCATATTGATTGATACTTGGTCCTTTTTCGGTCTTACATCTCGCCAAAATCCACGCCAAAATCCCATTCAAATTCTTGGTTGTAAGTCCTTGTCATGCCGTCACCTGATACTTGTTCGCCATTTGTCACATTTGTATAATGCATAGTGGTTTGGTATAAGGACCTTTTCCTTGACCTGGTTGTATTCCCACTCATCGCAATCTTAGCAAGTTTTCTCCCCGAGATGCACATCTTGATTATATTGACCCTGTGTCGTATGCTTGGTTGGCATCGATTTCCTTTTTCCACTCATTGTTACTAATTGTAACGTTAATTTGTCACATGAAGTGTTGTCTTCTTCCCCTTCACCACTTCCCCTTTGTCACATTTGAATCGCCACATATTTGATCGCCATATGACCTCGCTCTTCTCTATGACACCTAGTTTTTCAAATCCTACCCTATACACCTTATTCTTAATTTTGACCCCTAGGTGAAAAA
>CBVK0102359946.1:0-11778 GCA_900067695.1 Picea abies
ATTTTAATCATCTGTAACTTTTTTCAGGATCCAATACAACAACTAACTTAAAAAAAATAAGAATGAAATAATAAATAAAATTAACTTAATTAGAAAAAAAAACAATAATAAAAATAAATAATAATAAAATGAAATAATAATAAAAATTTAAACATTCAAAAAATAAATCCTTCTCGGTGCATAGCATTTGAATTTATAAAAACATTTATATATAAAAAAAAAAGATAAGAAATTTAGTAATAATGTAATTATAATTAAATTCATCGTGATTTAAATGAAGTGTTGTATGTTTTCATTTGCAACATTTCACAAATTTCATAATTGCACATAACAACATTGAATTACATTATTTATATAATGTTAAGAAATTAAAAAAAATAATTTAAAAAACAATTTGAGTAATAATATAATTGTAATTAAATGTATAAGGAGTCTTATACATATTTAAGATATTTTAAAATATTAGTGAAACAAATCATTTCAAATGAAATGTTGAAGGTTCCTACATGTAACATAACATTATGGATTACATGTATATTTTTAGGTTATGATAGAATAATATGACAAATAATATGATAAAAACATAATTAGTGTCGCCTCTAGATCATTGTGGTGTCGAAAGCGTGTTCTTTGCATCATATCAACAACACAGGATCCAATTTTTGCATTGATATTTACTTTATGAATGCCATATGTTCTAACATTTTAAGTCATAGTTGCATCAAAATACATATAGTTTGTGTCGAGTGGGTGTAATTTTTGTGTCGGTTTACATCAACTTTTGTGTTGAGTTGTGTCGTAATAGTGTCCCACTTATGTCAATGTTGCATCAAGTTGGATCAAAGGTGCAATGTATTAGTTTTCAATTTATATCATGTTAGTATCAAAGTTGTGATTAATTATTATTAATTATTTAATTATCATTTTTATTAATTTAATTTAGTTTAATCACTATTATTAATTTAATTATGATTTTTTTAAGTTATTTTATATAATAATAATAATATATATTTAGTCCATGTTGTAGTCGACTTTCGGAGAAAGCTAGACTACAACTATCAAGAAAAGATTGGAGTTGTTCAGACATATGTTTTTGTTCTTTCGAGGGTTCACATAAGTACTAGAAAGAAAAAAAAGATAGCTTAACATTTACACAATAGTTACTTAGAGTTTGTTGAATCAACCATAATATGATAACAACAAAAAACAAAACATGATATCGAGACCTTGAGCAGTGGATATCAATTCTTAACTTTTGATTTGGAATCCACATTGATGTAAAGTGAGGAGTGGCCCCTTCCTAAGGTGCCCTAGATATCTAGTATTCTTCTCTAGTGGTTTGCCCTGCCTCTTCTTGGTCTTCACTCATATTTGAACCCCATCTAGCATTAATCAATTTTTTATATTTTTGGTCTAGCTAGTCCAATTTGTTAATAATTTCTTGGTGTTGATACCTTCTCTTCAACTACTTGTGCTATTAATATCTTGGTAAGCCAATATAAATCTGCCTTTTTTAGATACTTGGTATCTTGGTTCTTAGAGAATTCTATGTCTGGTATACAAGATATCAGCTCTACTTCAACTTTCTCAATGGAGGTCTAACCCTATTTCTCTCTTACTCTATTCTCCATGCATTTCACCTCCTACTTGACCATAGACGTGAATTTACAATGCTAAACCTCTACGAGTGCTACAACTTATGATTGTGCCCTTATTTTTCGTCATCCCTTCCTAAGTTCCATAAGATTAATGTATTTCCTTGGACTATTGTGCCTTATCCCCTAAGCAGTTTCTTCCTCTAGAATCTCGACCCCAAACTCTTTTATGAATGTCATTCCCTTTACCCAGACAAAAAACTAGTAGGACATAACCCATTGCTTCAAGGTTGAGAATCCACCAAATGATGTTCTTGAGTTGTCGTATGGGATGGGATATGTTTCCATGCCTTCCCAACCTCAGTCCTGATATATGCTCAAAGTACCCAACCGCCTTCCTTTCTTGAATACTTGTTTTGCTCACATCATTCCTCTTCATGATGTTTTCCATCATAGGTTTGCACCCCTTCATAGTTCACTAAGAAAGTGGAATAACTTTGATGAGATGTGAAATCAATCTTTTGGATGAAGGAGATGAACTATAATGCCTCGAGGCTTCTTCATACTCTTGTACTGTACTTTCCAAACAATCACCTTGGGTCTCCATCGATGGCACTTGTACTTTGGAAGGATACACAACCTAATCTCCCCCTTGCTCTAATGACACCCCATGTGGGGGGGGGATTAATAATTTCATTGTTATTATGAGTTTAGTTATTCTCAATTATTTAATTATTGTTATAATTAATCAATTATTAATTTAGTGATTTTTTTTTACTATTTATTATTTTTAGAATATCTTAATATTGACGAGATTGTGTTGATAGGAGAGAAATTTCCCTCTATGACCTATGGGATAACTACATGATCACAAGTCCCTTAGACATGCTTTCGTTTGGAATGGTAACTTCAAAACGATATGTGTGCTCGGTTTGCCACTAAAGAAAGTTGCTCTTGATTTTGGAGACTTAATCGTTTAAGATCTCTAACTTTCTATATGCATTTTTAATCTAATATGCAGAAATAAAATTAACTAATCTAGTTATTCCATCTCAGCTAAGAGCAACACTTAAAATGAGAGATGCGGAATTAACTTATTAATTACTAAGAAAAGAAACAATTCATTATTCTGTGTAATTAATAAGCATATATGAATGTTGTAACTTATAGAAGATTACATGAATCATATCCACATCCAATTGTAATCAATGAAATGATATAAGATAATTGAATTCAATTAATGAAAATAGTTTCAAATACCATAATCAAATTAGCATAAACCATCTAGAGAGTGAAAAAAGATTAGTCTCGTCACCACAATTAGGAATGCCTTTCCATTAATCACCATCCATGAAAAAAAAAATATATAATTAGATATAAGATAGCATGATAAGTTAATAAGCTAGTAGCGGAAGCCCATAAAGTTCAATTAAGTTGTAAAAGCAAATACATCAATTGCTAAGAGTATAAAAAGTTACTTTAATAACAAAAGTGCATTCTCATACCCAATATGAAATAAATTGAAAAATTTAACTGAATTATGGAAAGAAGTCTCACACAAACGTGAATAAATGAAATTACATAACTTACAGTAGTGCAATCATACAATCATTTATCTATTCAAACAGAAATTATCCAAAAGATTGGGTCTCTAGATCAAACTAATAAAAGTAACAAGTATGAGAAAAAGTTTCCAACTGATATCTCACAAAATGAGATTCCATTAAATAACATTCAAAATATAAAACTATGGATTGTTTCATCATTTCTCTCAGTTGATTCTTGAAAATAGAAAATTTGTTCCTCATTTCCTTTAGCAGATTCTTGAAAATAGAAAATTTGTTCCTCATTTCTCTCCTTGACCAACAACATCTTCTTCATTGGTGGTGGATTTTTTTGTTGACTTTTCCCTCTAGTTCTTTAACATGCGATTGTCATAAAACAAACTTTTTTGCCATTTTCAAAATAAGAGGTGGATGTGGGATATCCAAATTTAATTTGCAACGATAAAGATTCTCAGTGATCTTTACATGCTCTATATTGAAATTTGAGAGGAACAAGTCAATTGATTTCAAACATTCTATAGGCTGGGAAATAAATTCTTTAACTGTTTCGGTGTTCCACAAGTCAAGTTGAGTGATTCTAATTGCACGTGTCTCCTTTTGTTGATTAACATCTTTAAGGCAAGTTGGTAATGGAACTGTTTGACCGAGAAACTGAATATGAGGTGCATCATAGTCTTTAGTGATATCTATAGCTAAATCCCGAAGATATGAACAATTCTTATTAGTTTCTCTCATTAAATCTTGTGAAAAATCACAATTTCTAAATGAGGAATCTAATGAAGCTTGAATTTGAATCTTTTCTTTATCAATCATTCTTGAAACACTTTCAGGCACACTCTTATTCTCTGCTTCCCGCATTTTAATTTTATCAAAAGTTTCTTGGTCATTATTTTGCTCCTCTAAGTGCACTTGAACTCTCTCATTAAACTTAAGAAACTCATCATGTTGTTGCTTAATTTCATTTAACTTACGATAAAAAAAATTCATGAAGATCAACAAGTTTGGCATTAATATCAACAACATGTGCTTTAAGGAATTCCACGTTACCTTGTTTCTCCTTCAATTCCTCAATTTGAGCCTCTAAGGAATTGATTTGTTCTTTATATTTGGCAGAAATTCCCTTTTGTTCTTCTTGAAGAACAATTAATTGCTTGACATGTTCTTATTTGACAACAACTACTTCATTAATTTTGTGGAGATCATCAACTGTTGCAACATATATTTTATTTTTTTCAATGAATTAGTTGATTTGATGTTAATGCTCTTCAACCGACAAAGCTTCTTGAGTTTTCAACTTTTATTGTAGCTCTATAACTTGTTTCTTCTCTTTTCTTAACTTTCTAGTGAGATTACCCACTAACCATTTATTTGTGTCAAAAAATGCTCCTAAAACATCAACCATTTCCTCAGCAAATTCGTCATCATTTAAATGTGCTTTATTCCAAATCAACACCTGTTCTTGTGGATATTTTTCAAATAGTTATATGTTCCTCTTCTTTGCTTTCCTTTGGATATTTTTCAAATAGTTATATGTTCCTCTTCTTTGCTTTCCTTTTCACAATGGTATTCTTTCAGCTGTCAAAAGTATAATTGCTCAAAGGCACAATAGTTTCTTCCACTGGTTCAAAACTATCCAAATTTAATGATGTAGACATTGATTGGCCAGGAAGAGTAGTGATTGTGTAGTATAAATTGTTGAAATAACTGTGATGGTCGTTGAAATCGTATGCTCGATACTTTGATAAAGATTGTTTTCTTTGATTCCTTCAACAGACTTTGAAGGAGTTTGTAATCTCTTGTTTCCCTGAACACCATGAGATGGGTCTTCCTTTCCCTTATTCTATTCACTTTTGTATAGAATCCTTCTTTATTCTATGGTTGACCAATAATGGCTTGCTCATCAATTTGCATATTTTGAGGAGGATTGTCCTTGTTTTGTTTTGATTATGGTTTAACACTCTCATATGTGTCATCTCTTCCCTGTGTACTACCTTGCATTTCACTCTTTTCCTTTAAAAAAACATTTTTTCTACTCAACTAGAACGCTGAGAATTCAGATACTTTTGGATTATCTTTAATCTCTTCAATCCTTTTGATTACTTCTTGATAACTCTGAGGCCTTTGAAAAATAATATCAAATGGGGAATCTTCATGAACATATACTTTAACATTCTTTACCATATTGTAGTGTTTTTTTACCTTTTCGGTCATTCATTTTTAAGTTTCCATAACCTATCCAAATGTTCCCAAGTTGCATTGTTTCGTTAAATCCATGGTTTCCATTTAATAAAGAATAAATTCCTAATAAAATAGGAAAAGAAGGTCATTGTTTCTTTTGATTTTTAGACAAAGAAGCAACAATACTCATAACCACTATTTGATATGTTATTTCTCTAAGCAAAAGTCTATTTGGGACATATCTTAGTAAAAGATAAGGAGCTCCTTCATATCCATATATCCTAATATAAGATAATTCTTCATCTAAAAACCAATCTCCTTGCTTCTTTGATTACATTCATGGCTTCTTGTGTAAACCTAGATGTTTGGGTTTTTAATAGAATAAACAAAGGGCTCATGAAATTGTTGCAAATTCCATAAAAGTAAGTCTTGCAATTGATAGCCCACAATTTTGAATAATAAATATGAACTGGATTCTAAGAGATTGACCAATTCCAATACATAGTGGAAAAGGGGTTTTGTCACAAACTACATCTATTAGATAACCAAACATAAAAAATAAAAATAAAACCCTTGACAAAAGCCAGGTGGTGCTTCCTGTTAGTTCTTGACTACTTGTTGAATATTAGTTGAAAGCATGTGTGCCCAATTGAAGATTTTTCCTTTTTGCATTTGATGTAAAAAGGGAACCCAACCTAACTTGAGTCCATGTGAATATTTTTCACCATATAGCGTGCATAGCATAATAGCTAGTAGCATTTGGGGTTTCTTAAGATGTTGAATGGCGTACAATTTATCAAAATTAACTTTGAATGGAGGATCATACCACCATTCTCTAATTAAATCAACCATTTGAATGTATTCCCCATTTTCTTCTTTGCTTCAAATGCTTCTAAAAACTTTTCATCCATACTAACTTCCTCTTTTTTTAGCTTGTACATGTTAAAAATATCTTCAGGCCTAAAAGACCTAATGACTTGATGCGAAGAATTAACAATTGTACAAGTTTTAATATCAGTTTGAGAAATTATCCACCGTACCATGTTATAGTAGGCCAAAATGGTTGGTCCGGTAGCCACTCTGTGCAGGTTGAACTTTTGATGTCTTCGAAATCATCAACATCTTCTTCATCTCATCTTAGAAATTGCCTTCGTCAAAGAAGTAGTAAATTTCACTCCACTCCATGCAATTTTTTTTTAAGAAACTAAAACGATTTTATATATAATGGGGCTTGCACCGAAGCAAAAAAACAATGAAAACAGATATATAAATAGACTAAAAATTGATTGAGTCCATTTCTATAGAGCTAATAAAAAAAATATTAACTATCTCCTCAAACATTCGAGCAAACTTGTTGCTGTATATTTTGATAAATTGTCCAAGCAAAACGATGCAATTGAAAATACATATTTAAGCAACAGATTCATTATCAGGTATTTCCTTGGATTCACCATGGCTAGGTTCATGGCCTTCAATATCCATTAGAACTAGATCCGGGTCTCCATGTGTCTCTTCTTTGTTTTCTATTTGAAGCTCTGCTTCCAACTATTCATTTGAGCCTGAATTTGACTGTTGAGGCATGACGATGGCTCTAAGCTACCGACATTCGTGCTCCAAAGCATAAACACGATGCATGAGCGTCCCAACAGTTTTCTTGAGATCATTTTTCTTTTTCCTTTCTTGTTCTAAGATTTATACACGATGAAGTAGAGCCAAAATTATCTACTCGTGGCCATTTACCTTACTGTCAACTTGATTGGGGTTTAATACACTACCCTTAGCCATGTCTTCATATTGACAAATGATTCTCTTTATGTCACACCAATATGGGTCATGGAGAACAAGATGGTCCCAAAACAGAATAGAGAGAAATAAGCACAATTCTTAAATCCCCATGAACACTTGTAATAAAACCGCCACCTGGAAAATTCTTTGAAAGAGATGAATTCATTTTGCTCTTTAATGATATTGAAGTAATCTCTATTTGGTGAGGGAAACAACACATTTTTTCCACCCATGCTATCCTATAGGGCTTCCCTGGACTAAATTCACAGATGCATGTCTTTTCTTGATGCCAAAAGGGGGGAGAAAAGCAAATCGGGCCAACAAAATCATCTAGAGAAAAGATGGTGGGAAGACCAATGAGCGTGGAGTTGCTACAAGGGTACCCAGAACCTAAATTCCAGATTGAGTCAAAAGGGTCGAGTCTAACCCCAAATTCAAATAGAATGGAGTGATGTAGTTGGTAATTTCGAGGTACAAGAAAAGAGAGCTCGTGGACCAGAGGAAGGGTTGATAAGACCATAGGACGAGTGGTTGATACGACGAGGAGCGAACAAGGGAAAGAGAGTAATACCAAATATGGGCCAGTGAAATTACTAGTTGGAGTTTTAGAATGCCTAGGACAATCCCAATTGTTTCCCAATACCCGTCCAGAAAAACCGTGGAAAGATTGAACCCCAAGCTGACTGGTGACAGTGCTTCCCCTAGTTTTAAAAACAAAGGAAGTGAATATTAAAGATGCAATGCGGATGAAGGAGTGAGGACCTACTAGAGTGAGAGTGTAAGCCCAAAGCTTGCTCACCGGGAGATGAGGGCACCTTCAAGAATAAATTGGTCGGAATGAAGAAATTCACATAGCTACATGAGATTAACTACCTTGCCCATTGCGTTAAAGCCTAGAGGAATGAACCCACATGCATAGTATTGAATGTTTGAATCAAATCGTCGTCCTTGGATATTTGCAAAGCTTGGAGCATTAAGATCCCAAGGCCTCCGACCCCAAAAAGATATTAAAACCCAATTCATAGAAATTAAGGGATGGGAAGGGATTTGAAACCCCCATTTATCTTGATTTTCCCTTTCCTTATGTTAGTTCCCTCCTTTTCTTGTTAGTTCGCAGTCGAATTGAGTTCTCGCTTGATGTGGTACAGGGAATAGACTTCAAATTTGCTTAGAAGAGCCATGATGCATGTGTAAATGTTACGTCCAACAATGTTTTGGTTGACGATAGCCTTGATTATCATCATGGAATCTCCACATATAGATATCCTTTTGATTCCATTTGAAAGAGCCAACTTGATACCTTCAAAGAGGGTGAAAGCCTTTGCCTCATTATTGGTCATTTTTCCTAGGCCTCGTACGAATTTGATAGTGGTATGTCCTTTGGATGCCTGATTATCCCCCATGCACCTGTCACCTCTCACTCCATGCAATTCTTGATGCCAATCTTTGAAGAAGTATTTGACTAGAAGGCAAAATTAGGGTTCTTTTCTTTCTCCTCTTCCTCTACCTTTTGTTGCTTTAATTTACCTTTCTTAGTCATTTTGTCTGTAAAAAAAGCTGCAATTTAGAGGAAACAATTAAATATAGACTTGGTTCCTATTTAAAGAGAAGTTGAAATTCTTTAAATTTGAATAAACAACAAAAACTAACCATGAATAAAAACTATATAGAATATTGTAGCTTTCACTCTTGATATTCAACTTATAAAATCAATTTTCCTTATAGAAACCCTAGAGCAATGTGTAGAGTAGACAAATGAAAATGAAGTGTGTGATGTGCATGTAATGGATGTTTAAAGGCTCGGTTTTCATTGCATTATAGGATTTAATTCATGTATTGCATATCAACTAGCAACCTTTTGAAGCCTTAATGGAGGAAATGACAATTTGCACATTTGAAAAATAAGGTGGGAAAAACATACTTCGTTAATCGGGCATCGAATCACCAGCCAAATTATTAAAACACACAATGATAATGTCTTAATGATGATTGGGATGGTGTGACCTTTGTTGTAATACTTCCCATAATGGAAGCACTGGGACACCGGACCAACAGACAACTCCATTGTGAATTGTGTTTTATCATGTAGAACCCGATTGGCCACCGGGCCACCAAGAAAATGAGCGATTGGGCCATTGCTATAAATTATAATGAATAAATTGATTGGGCCACCAAACAACCAGGTAAACGGGACACCGGGCAACCGGTCCATCTTTGTAATATGAACAAAAACTTGGATTTTATCTCAATAAATTAAAAGGATTTTATTCAAAATTCAAAACATCAATATTGGATTTCTATGAAATTAATCAATCCAATAATCCAAAAATCACAAAAATAAGAATGGCTATAAAAAGAAAAAAAAATTCTAAAGGGACCCATTATTTTAGTAAATATATACAATAATGGGAGGGTTGTTGTACACACCACAACAAATGGCGATACATTGGAAGAAGCGATTATCTTTGTTATTGATGATATAAGGTTTAAAAAATCAATCCTAACTTAATGTTTCACTTAATAATTAAGAGTGGTTTTACAATATTTGATATTTTGAAAAAGATTAGTTATTCATTTTGAATACTCATCAGTTAACATAATATTTTTAAAATAGCAAGATTAATGAAGTTCATTTATTTTAAATAAAACTATTAGTTTCTAATTAGTTATGAAATCAAACCAAGGGCTTAAATTCTTCTATCAACCAAACCTTGCATACATTTATTCCTCATCTCTCTTGAACCCGACATTGCTTCGTTTCCCGCGACCATCCATAGCCTTGATGAATATGTCTTAGTATCATACAAGCATGGTCCCGCTGCCAGTGAGTGTCTGTAGCTCCAACAGGTTTACCTGTACTTCCCACACTAATATAGTGCTTTCAACTTCCATTTGATGTGTTTTCATAATTTACACCCTTATAATATGTATAAATACATTATGTATGCAATGGGTGTAATGGAAGTGGGGTGATACGAGAGTTATTTTAATTAGCAAGAGTTTGGTGTATAAAAACACAACTCGTGGTTTTTTTTTTTCATTTCCAATTATTGCTAACATCAATTTTATAATGTGAACTGGATGAAGCTCTTATAAAAATACTAGATAAGTACTTTTCTTTCAAATGAACACTATAATTATGTTCCCCTCCCCTCCTCGTGCTCTCATCTCTCTACCTTATATCCAAGGCACCATCGATCAGATCTCAAAACTCTTAGCTAGGAAAAATATTTAAACTGTATTTAAACCCTACAAAACCCTAAAATAACTTTTTAGAACTGATAAAGATTAGCTTGACTCGATGCTTGGCCAAGGAGTTTACCAAATCCCTTGCTCCTGTGGGAAATTGTACATAGGTCCAAGGAGTTTACCAAATCCCTTGCTCCTGTGGGAAATTGTACATAGGTCAAACTGGTACAACCTTTAAATCCCAACTTAAAGAGCATATAGTTGAAACCACCTATAACCGAATCTCTAAATCAGTCACCGTCAAACACTTTTTTAACTCTAAGCACCTTATTTTCTTTGACCAAATGAAAATTTTAGCCTCTACTCCACATTACTCCTCCCATCTCATCCGGGAAGCCCTTGAAATCGAAAAACATCCTAATAACTTCAACCGTGAAGATGGCTACAAGCTTAGCCAATCCTGGAAACCCACCATTCGCCACCTCGACCATTAGGCATCCTTCTTTTAGATATTTTTTCTGCTCGTTTCATTTCTTCTTCCTCTTTTCCAATTTTGTTCCTCCCCCAACCTAGCATCATTGCTCTATTTATCTATGATATTGTTTCATATTTTATTCTACCCGTGTCTTTGGTTTTTATTTTCATCCCTCTTTTAAAGATCTTTAATTTCTTCAACCCCCCACCCCTCCTCCTTTATATTAACTTTTAATTTAAAATTTCCTTCCCTAATCCCCCCCCCCCCCCCCCCTTTTTTCATCTAATCACTTTAACATCTAATTCTCCTTAATTTTTAATGATATATTAAAAAATCTAATGATATTATTATTTTTATACTATAAGTCTAACATTTCCCCCCCCATTTCATCATATTACTCTAGTGGCTAATTCTTTTTCTCTTTAATTTTAGTCTTCACCTAATCTGACCATCGAATTTTACCTCCCCTTTTTCATTATAATTTATCTCTACATCTAATTTGAACGACTACTTCCCATAAATTAATTGATGTTGACGCTTACTCTTGCCCTCAACGGTTACTTACTCTCTTGACTTATAAATATGAAACTCGACATTATTTTCTACCATACGAGCTTTTTATGTCATTGATGATGGGTGGAGTGTCCACTCGAAACATTGGACGTTTTGAAACCTCACACATTTTTAAAAAACTTCGGCATTATAATTATGTTATATCAAGTAAAGAATTTCCTCCATAATTAAAAGTTACTAACTTGCATAGTCAAGGATTTCATAAAAAAAAAAAAACAAAAAAAAACGACCCTTTCTGATTTAAATTAAAATAACGTCTTCCAATGTGAAACCAGAGTAAATTGAATAACAACAACAACAACAAAAAACTCAAAAAAAAAATTAATAAACCATAGAAGGAAAACTCAATAATATCAAATTTCATAATACCTTAAAACTAATGAAACATTAAAAAAAAATAAACAAAATAAGAAAATAC
>CBVK0102359963.1:0-30134 GCA_900067695.1 Picea abies
AACTATTTAACCAAGGCCATTTTGAGGCCATTTGGTCAGAGATTGGAAGCCTTTGGAGAGATTTTGGACGGTTTTGGAGAGCAGAGATGCTGAGGCAAAGCCAGGTCTAAGCCAGTTTGAGGCAAGGAAGCTGTTGAGGTAGAGATGATGTCAGACGATTTCTTAGAGCTTGGGACATCCATTTCAGGTGCCGTAAGTTGTGCAAGATTCTAGAGATCATGGTGAACAAGACCAGATCAGTCTAGAAGCCAATCGGCAATGTAAAGATGTGCTAATAATCTTTTGAAAAGAAATCAAGAAGCCTCCCTCACAGAGAAAAGGCCCGGAGACGTAGGCAAAGTTGCCGAACTCCGTTATCAAACTTGTGCATTATGGTTTGCTATTTTCATTGCATTTCAGATTTGCAATTATGTTAATGGCTGTATAATTCATTTGCTTTTCTCGCTCTTTCATTAAGTTTCCCAATGGTTAATAAATGCATGCAATTAAAAACTCAACCATAGTCATTTCGAAAAATTCTGACGGATCAAGTGGTATCAAAGCTAGTTGACATTTGGAATTTGAGTTTTGCATGTTAGCCAGGGAAGAGCACATCTCAAGGAGGAAAATGGAATCTACAGGAGGACTTTCTCAAGACAAGAAGAAGTTCAGAGATTCGGTGTTTTCCATGGCCGAGATGGTGAAGGTGTTGTATGAAGACTACTTGGAACGAAAGAGCACGGTTCAAGCGAAAACTTCAAAGAACAACAAAGGAAAAGAAGCATTGAAGGAAGTGCCTTCTACATCTATTTCAGACAACATATCTGAGGTATGCAGTGAAGGTTTCTCAGCAAATTTTCCTCATTCTCATCAAGTTGGTTTTGGTGAATTCAAAAAACACACAAAAGGTGTAGGTTTGAGAATATTAACCAAGATGGGTTATGAAAAAGGAAAGGGCCTTGGATGTCGAGGTCAAGGCATTGTAAATCCTATTGAGGTTGAAGAAAGGCCTCGATACCTAGGATTGGGATATGAAAGAGGGGACCTTGGAGAGTCTTCCAAGATGGGTTCCAAAACTTCGGAAGCAAGTGATGCTTCAAATGGCCAACCTAATACATTGCAGGAACACTTCACAAAAGGAAATGGCGCACCACTTCAGGGCTATGGTAGTGAATGCAAGTCGTCTCCAAAGAAAAGTGAAGATCAACATGGAAGGTATAATGGTCATGTTTTTGTTAATTCTCCTTTTGATTATAACAAGCATAATCAAGTAAACCGGAACTTGTGGAAACTTTATCCATGTACTTATTGTCATTCACCTAAGCATTGTGTTGCCAAGTGTTGGAAGAGACAAACTTTGTATAGGAAACCTATGTCGTCCAAGAAGGAAACACGACGTAAAGGCTCGAGTCCACAACGGAAGAAGGAGAAGGTTAAGCAGGTCTGGATGCTGAAAAATCGTTGTACGTTTTGCAGCAAGAGTGGACATCAAGAGGCTAGTTGTTGGAAGCTTAATTCGGAGCTTCGTCCAAAGAAGGGCAAAAGGATTTTGCATGCACCCACGAAGGAGGAAGGATTACCAGTGAAGCAAGACAAACACCGTGAAGGAGAGAAAGCAGTCACTTGGTTCTGCCAGAAGTGGATGTCTCGGCTTCATTGTGTTT
This sequence comes from Picea abies, assembly GCA_900067695.1. Classification (NCBI taxonomy): domain Eukaryota; kingdom Viridiplantae; phylum Streptophyta; class Pinopsida; order Pinales; family Pinaceae; genus Picea; species Picea abies. Next base: position 1,644 of record CBVK0102359963.1, read on the forward strand.
TGCTTCCCCTGATGTAATCATCTTTCAAGAGACAAAGAGCAAGCCAGGTGGCCTATCCTGAGATTGTCGAGTGGTCAGTAACCTTTTGGGGACCAAAAGGTCTTATTGTTGGGAGGTGTGATCCGAAATCGGATCCAGGAGCCTATCAGGGCATGAAAAATGCTCAAAAATGAAAGTGATCGGAATCCGACGAAACCAACACCATGATGTTCGGCTCGTCTTCCTGATTCCGGTGGTATAATTTTTATCGCAAACGGAGTCCGTATGAAGAAGATATTGCATTCTGTCCGCCGAGCCAAACAGGCAAAATTTTGGGATGCTGACTGTACCTGTCCATACAGGACACGTGTCAGGTTCGTACGATGACACGTGGCAGGTCCGTACAGGTGATGTGGCAGCACCAGGGGACGACACGTGGCAGGTCCATACGATGACGTGGCAGGTTCCGTACAGGACACGTGGCAGCATCGGAAGGCGACACGTGTCAAACAGTTTTGGCATTTTGGGCATATGGTTGGACCAATCCCGAGGTGACATGTGTCACCACTGGAAGGGTGACACGTGGCATAGGATGAATTCAGCAGTGTATGTGGTGGATGACGTCAGCATAGTACGACAAGTGACGTGGCGGCGATGCATGGCAGTGACATGGGCGAGTCAGCGATGGACACGTGGCATCTCCTGGTTGGATGGCGTGAACAAACCATCGACCGACATGTGGCATGCATCGATTGGATGTAAGGGTGCCACGTGGCCCAATCATGGGCTTCCACGTGGCACCCCGGTTTTTGCCAATATGGCCTATGTCAAAATTTTTGTGGCCCGGGGGATTCGAACCCCGGACCTCCCACAACTACGCCTTCGGAACAACTCTACGACCGTTGGACCACCGCATATGGCTTGTTATGTTGGTGGGCAAAATTGTATTTAGGTTGATGTATGTGTTGTTCGACGGGGGTGTAGGGCCGGGGCGTAGCCCCGACCCCTGGTTCTTTATCCGCCATGTGTGTATGCCATATGACCCGAGCACAAATATACAACGGTTGGCGAGGATTTAACATTATAACCACGGTTCAATACATGTGACCGTTATACAACTGTGCATGGTTACAACAGTTGCGGGAGTTGGTTTGAGCCCCGGGTCCCGTGGATATATCGCCAAGAACCGAGAGCTAGCGCGGTAAATATGGTTGCAACGGATTTGTAACCACTAGCCTGTGGTCAAGTGAAAGGGGTCAATGCGACCGGTGCTGGAGTGAAGGGGGGTGGCCCGCGCTATAGCGCGTGGCCACATGAACCACCATGTGACCTAGAAAGAGGGCACGCACCCAGAATTAGGGGCCTAAGCCAAATTTGTAACTACATTATAGTTTGAAGTGGGTTTTATAACCACTTCTTGAAATTTTAATGTAATTAATCCTTTTTTAAGGGTTATTGGGCTTTTTTAGAGCCTAATTCTTGGGAGGAAGTTGGAGATTGAAACCAACTTTCCCAACTATTTAACCAAGGCCATAACTATTTAACCAAGGCCATGTTGAGGCCATTTGGTCAGAGATTGGAAGCCTTTGGAGAGATTTTGGACGGTTTTGGAGAGCAGAGATGCTGAGGAAAAGCCAGGTCTAAGCCAGTTTGAGGCAAGGAAGTTGTTGAGGTAGAGATGTTGTCGGACGATTTCTGAGAGCTTGGGACATCCATTTCAGGTGCCATAAGTTGTGCAAGATTCTAGAGATCATGGCGAACAAGACCAGATCAGTCTAGAAGCCAATCGGCAATGTAAAGATGTGCTAATAAGCTTTTGAAAAGAAATCAAGAAGCCTCCCTCATAGAGAAAAGGCCCGGAGACGTAGGCAAAGTTGCCGAACTCCGTTATCAAACTTGTGCATTATGGTTTGCTATTTTCATTGCATTTTAGATTTGCAATTATGTTAATGGCTGTATAATTCATTTGCTTTTCTCTCTCTTTCGTTAAGTTTCCCAATGGTTAATAAATGCATGCAATTAAAAACTCAACCATAGTCATTTCGAAAAATTCTGACGGATCACTTGAAGAAAAGAGGTCAGATATACAAGAAAGAGGTAAGATCTGTAAGTTCGGTGCTATGATAAAGGTAAGAAAGTTCTAGATCTGAAATCTTTGTGCTCTGTAAAAGTAAGACTAGTAGAAATTTTTGTTTCTAAAAGCATGGATCTAGGTATTCTTGGTAGATTCTATCCTAGCTTGAAAACTAGGGCATTGTTAGATGAATGAAAGTTTGATATGAATAGATCTTATCAGTATAATGATAGATATGTTATACCTATGCATAGAAAGGATGTTTGGACTAACAAATGGATGCAGGATCCTAGAAATAATTTACTGCAGATTGACCCCTATGATCTTGGTGCGAAGTACAGAAGAGGTTGGGGATTAGTTACAAGAAAAAGAGGATTAACCCTCTATTACAGTTGTAGAAGATCGAGACATATAGCTAAAGAATTCCCTGGTGGAGGACCCAATTGTCTTTGTTGCAAAGCTCTAGATCATGAAGTATTGGATTGCCCTAGAATGATTGCTAAGCTTGAAAAAATGAATTTGCATGAAGAAAACCCTAAAGAAGATCTAGAAATATAAAAACCCCAGAAAGAATCAGAGAAGATGTTACTACAGATGAAAGACAACTTGAATGACCACCGACATGTTATATTAGCATATATATTTAAAGAAAAAGAATGCATCGAGGTAAGAATAGGAGACTTCGACATTGACTGTGTTTTGGATGAGGAAACACAGGTGAATGTTATGACAGAAAAAACTTGGGAAGCTATAGGGAGGCCTGCTATGACTCCATATCTAGGAGGAATAGGGTTATTTAGAGGAAAATTGGTAAACCTATGTGGAAGGCTCACTCAGATATCTATGAATGCCAATGGAACTTCAACAGAGGAATATTTTGATATTATCAAATTCATTGAGGACAACGCCTCGTTTACTATGTTACTTGGAAATCCTTGGATTGAAAGAGATCAAGCTAGAAGGAAGGAAGATGAAAAAGTTTTAGAACAACAGAGACAAGAGTTAAAAGACTTCATGACCAGAAGGATCGTGCACTTGATTCAAGAACAAGAGAATAGATCGAAGCCATATCACACTAGGAACCCAAACATCGAAGTTATCAGAATGCCATAGGACTCACAAAAGACTGAAGTTTCTATCTCAGATAAAGAAGAGATGTTATACCTGAACCCTAAGAAAGAACCTCAGCAATTCGAAGTGACTATATCCAAGGAAAATAGCAATCAAAATGGAAAAAGAACTATTGAGATGAAGCTCACTGGAAAGAAAGCTAGAAAGTTAAATAAGAAGAGGGCGAAATTGCAGGAGATTCCAGATGGAACATCACAAAATTTGAGCTTCACCGAGATATCAGAACAATGACATGGGTCACTTCACCATGGAGAAGAAATATATCCGTTAGAAGCCGATATACCCATTCGACTTCCACCCCAAACAGACATAAAAGAATTAAAGGATCACCACCAAACCTTTAGACAACTCCAGAATGGATAGAACAGAGTTAACGGAGGCCCCATACCCATTGCAAGAAGATTGTTGCTGAGATTACCTATTTATCTCATCGCTCCATGCCCGAAGAACACTTTTCCCAACTGAGAAATTGAAGCTCACAGGCTAGCAAGTGTCTACAGTGATCATCACGTCCTTGTTATTCATTCCCGTGCAGTGCCCAAGATCATTGTGACCCCAATTATTTATTCTATGTGCGTATGTCCGACGAACTCACCGCAGTCGAAGAGTCTGTCATAGAATTCATCCTTGATTTAATGTGATGGGTGTTATATATGCATTAAAAACACACTAAAAACCCTCAATTAAATTGTCAACCCAGGGTAAGTAAACTTAGATTTGTAGAATAACATATGACAAAGGTAGAAGGGTTGGTATGAGTATATTATAATTAAGGAAGGTAGCTATCTAAGGCTAATCTACTCAAGAAAAACCTATCTAATGAGAACACCCTACTAAGCAATTTGAAACTAGGTGACCTAAGTACTTTTGTTCCAAGGATCGATGGATAGTTCCTAAGAAAGCAAGTAAAACCCTACGTAAAGCAAACTAGTTCAGAAATAAGCAACAAGAAAGTATCTAAGCATATCAATAAGCAAATGACAAAAGAAAACTATTTTAACTTGCCAACCTACATTTAATGAGAAACTACCCTATGAAATAAAATAAATAAACATGTAATCAAAGACACCTATCTAACCTATTAAAGAAAATAGACAAGAAAGCAAAGACACCTAACTAACCTACTAAAGCAAAAGAAAAGTAAGCAAAGGCAACTAACTACTGCAAGTAAAACTTCTCATTGAACAACTATCTAGCCTAAGAGGCAAGTGAACTAAATTCCTAATGCAAACTATTTCTAATGCGTGAAAGGAAATCTAAATGCTCAATGCAATGCATGAAAGGAAATCTATTCTATTGAAAGAAAGAAAGATTAACAACTAATTCTTAGTCTATGATAAGCAAACTACTATCTCATCTATCAAAGCAAAGTCTATATATCCTACAACAATAATAAAACTATTTTCTAAGCTATGAAAGCAAGAAACTATCTTTAACCTATGACAATTCAAATATAATGTTGGTGGTTGTGTGAAGACAAAAACAATATTAAATACCCTGCATGTTCATTTATTAACCATCAACAACATAATGATATCATCATTATACTTCTATTCTACATAAGAAAAATTCATACTTAAACTCATTCATTAATTAAGAACTACAATTGCAATCTAATTTTAGGCAAGAAATTACATAACATAAACTAAACTAGCTCTATCTTAACAATTCAAAATGTAATAAGGAAAATGCTTAAAACAGAAATTAAAGCATGACAAAATAAACTAATGAATAATTTAATCAACAACTAATTAAAAAAAATCTAATTAACAATTGAATAGGCAATAAAAACAGAAAGTAACCCTATCCATCCACCGAAGCCTTGGTTAAAGAAAACATAAACTAAAACTTTGTTCTACTCTGTTTTAATTCTTATTTTAAATCAAATTTCAAAAGCATGAATAAAACATAATCTAATATCTACTTGCACACGGGGTTAGCAGATGAATTTGCAAATCCGTCTCTATCTATCAAATCAATGCATATTACCACATGCCTTTATACTAATCTACAAAATAACCAAATCATTAAGCTACAACAACAAATTATATAACAGAAGAAAGATAGCAATACATGTACATGAAATGAAAAAGAGAGATGTCTAAGCTATGAAATGTACAAACAACACATGGAAGAGTTACCAGACTGCTGGTGCCCCCCCTAGCAAGTCGTGGTCACTCCCTAAAAGCACACCACAAGCTCAGCAAAAGGAATTCACCATTAAAATGCAAAAATACAGGTTAATACAATTCTTGCAATTGAAAAATGCAAAAATAGAGCCAAAATCATTTTTGGCTCTAACACGACTTCTTCTACTACTTAACAATTATCTGACCACCACGGTGGTATTTATAATGTTTATAGACCAAGTGGTCGACCACAGGAGGTTCAAACCACTTCTAAAATTGGCAAATTTCATTAGTAATGCCCTAACTGCCGAAACAGAGCTAGCCAATAATCACCCCCCATAGCAACCCATAATCGAGTTGTCAAGAGTTCAGTAGCTGGAGGGGATAAGGATGACCAAAACGCATGTCTCTGATTCACCCCCCACTGGGTGCCAATACCATAACCGCCAAGTCGTCCTTCGCTTTTGTGCAAGAAGAGGTGTTGGATGGTGTGCTGAAACGAGTGCCGAAACAAGTGTTGGAACGAGTGTCAGATCAAGTGTCATAACTAGAAATGTAGTGCGTTTTTGCCCTGTAACACCAGAAAAATGTGAATTATCTCTTGGAAATCATAAAACATGATGAATTACACTTGATACAATGAATTACACGTACCTTATGCCCATCATACTATTTTATCATGAAATTCTTCAAAAAGCTCCTTTAAAATATGAAAAACACATATGTACTTCCGACAAAAGTGTATAATAACTTTCATAAAATTGATCATATATTGGGCCCAACATAATGACTGAGAGAGTCATGTCGAAAAGAGGAATGTCCACTGGAATCCAAGAATCATCAACAAGAGGAGTAGTAGCTTCTCTATCCACTACCTGAGTAGGATCGTCTCAATGGGTCGATGAGAAGCATACTAAACATAGAGATGATTTGGAAAACGCTAAACTAATTCCAAGCATTTTTCCCTCTTACCTACCCCCTCTGCATGGTGAAATCAACCACGACAGTGTGCCTCAAGAATTCGAGTATGCTATGGTTACTGCATACCTGCCAAAAGGGGTGTGCACAGTTCGTGTCGATCAAGACAAGCTCGCAACATTGAATTTTAATGACTTCAACCTCGGTAACAGGAAAGTCTACAGTATGCTCACTCCGCACAAGTATCTAATGAAGAAGAAGGGAAATAACTTGAAGATCGTCCCGTAGTCTTGGACACTGAACCTCGCGTAGTCAACATTATTGAATTTCATGAAGATCCCGCACTTTGGAAGACACCAGGAGGTGAATGCGTGCATAAAGCTACTTCTGTATTGCTATCATAGAGGCTACTTGTGGTTGAACCACCATGTCATGGTGGATCCGACCTTGATTAATCAGATCATAGGATTCAACATGTAAGGACCTGATCCACAATAGTTCTACCCTGGAAAGACCCCCGACAGAGAACTAGTAGCGAAGATCAAAGAAACCTATGGCGATGTCGAGAAGGGAACACGAGGCTACAAGGTATCCTCTATTTAGAGTGGCATAGTGTGCCTTGCCTTTCAGCTGATCGCAGGCAATCTAGTCCGCAAGAACTGGCCCACCCAAGTAATTGGGTTCGTAGTTGATCTCGCAGGGAAGTGTGCAGAAGGACTTTAAATGAATTGGGTGAAGTACTTGGTGAATCAACGTGAACTGGATTGTAGGGAAGCGTAAGACCAAGGGTATGAATTCCATTTCAGTTGGCTTCTCATACTGATCTCCTTCATAGCATGGGAGATGCTGGAGGCTGCCACTTTCCCAGAGACCAAGCCATTTGAACCTTTGGCTGTGAGGTTCAGTACCCTATGGTACTCGACCGATATGAACAAGCAATGGCAGTCGAATGCTTTCTTCCATGTATACTACAACCAGCTGAAGACTGCCATCCAGGCTACGCCTCACATTACCCCAAATACGCTCCAAAAATTCAGACCCTTCATGAAGTTTAGCACAGATCGCCACTTCATGTATATAACTGCGCGAGATGATGAACATAAGAAACAGTTGCAGTCTTATTACAAATTGACTGAAGAAGACCTCAAAGATATCACCAAGGATTGGTCAGCAAACCTTCTCATTCTAGCAAACCCTGCATAGCTGTCCAATGTTGATAGCCCAGAGACTGTACTAGACACACCGGAACCAAGCAAAATGAAGAAGCCTAAAGAGGTTCATGAAGTAGACAGTTCATCTGTAAGGACTGCCTCTATCACACCATACAAAGGAGGTGATGGAGAAGAGATAGAAGGCGCAAAAATTGAACAAAAGAAAGGTGAAGTACCATCGCCTAGGGATGAAGGAGACTCATCAAAGAAAAGGAAGGTCTCACCTTTGAAAGAATCCTCCTGAAAAAAGCCTAGGATACCTGTAACCAAGATGTGAAATGCCCTCACATTGGATGACTTTGATTTCATCATTGCAATAGTGAATGATGCTTCAAAGGAAATAGTAGAGAAGCAGGAGGTGAAGCAGGAGCATATGTATAATCATATAGAGATCGATCTCCAAGGAGTTCAGTAGGCACTCCAGTTTAGCTGCACAGTACACACCGCACCTCTGATAGTAAGGACAGTAGAACCAGGAGACGAACCAACCCGACTTCACCAGATTGCTGACATGGTCAAATCTCACCTTCGACAAGCTCAAGAGGACAAAGCACGAACCACCCAAGCTCTCACACAGGTATAGGGAGTACTTGTCGAGCAGTGCAGTACTGTCGAAAGAGAAATTTTTTCTCTTCAAGTACAGTGGTATAAAGAGAAAGCAAAGATACAACAAAGAAAGGAACAGTTGCTCGCAGAGCAGCTTGAAGTAAAGGAACTAGTCGACAGAGCACTCTGCTTTGTGACCATTATCGAAGTACTAGTTGAAGATAGAGTTCCACAGAAGGTGGCCTAGCTTGAAGATATTATACAGAAGATGTAACAACACATTACGGATATAGAACTATGCGTTATGCCCGAGACCCCCCAGGATATAAGAGACCAGCGAGAAGCGACTGCTCGGATCATAGTTGACTGATTGAAAGCTCTTGCCTCAGAGTGCAAGCAGCTCAGTAACCAGAGCACCCAAATATACGATAACCTTACAGAGAATCTGGAGTTACAGGCACTGGAGTCGCAGCTCCAGGAAGCAAAGAAGCATGCAGATACATTACAGGCACAGCTGAAGTCTCTGTGTTCAGTGGATAGAATAAAACGATCTCATGAACAATGCAAAACTCAATAGCAGATACACATGATCCAAAGAAAAGTGATGTAAGTCACTCAGTGCATCCAACTGGTGCAATACAAGGCATGCATATTATTTGCTGAGATCAAAATCTAGGGAGAAAAACTTAAGCAAGTCGTCATCACTGCAGAACAACGCTTGGAAGGACCAGTAAATGACACAGTGATCCTGGAATTCACCCATCAAAAGGCCACAATGAAGTAGAAAATCGAAGCATCTCAAGCCAAGCTCAAGGCCTTTGAAGTAGAATTATGCAGACCAGAGTGACTCGGGACGAGTCACAGGTGAGTGTTGGGGGCCTGTTGGCCCTTGACCAAGTTTTGGGATAACTTGGGTCTTTTTGACCTATTTTGGAACTATGATAGCTAGTCAAAGAAGGACCACCAAGCGAAACATCTCGGTCCACTTTTGGGCCCCTATTAGGGTTTTTGGGTTAATGTAATGGGAAATGGATATCAGCCTGTGGGTTTACCCACACTTAGGCCCACTTTTGTAATGTATAAATAGATTCTTAAGCTAGATAGAAGTAGCATTGCATCTATGTGATGCATGGAAAACAACTTAGTGCTAATAGTTAGATCTGTGCAATCGGAAGTGGATTGTAAATGCTCTGTGCATGATCATAAGAAGCCTACAAGGCTAAGTGCAATTTGTTGTAAGAGGCTTTGTGCTGAAGTGTAAGGAATAAGGATGTAGCGAGCTGCGTAGATATTTTTTCCTTTACAAAGAAGGTTTTTTGTGCTCTGTGCTGTAACTAACGATTGAAGATACTAATAAAGAAGAAGAGTTGGTGGACATAGCCCCAAGGTGGGGGTGAACCACGTAAATATGACATGATGTATTACTGATGCTAAGTGCTGAGATGTTGTATATCTAAGTGAATATTGTGATGCTCTGTGTTATCTGCGAAGTAGAATAAGAGTTGGATGTTAATGGTTGACTGATGCTAAGTGCGTTGTAAGTAGTATAATCATAGATCTGTGTCCCAGCTAAGGTTGCAGACACCTGAGTCTTGCAACCACCCCTGCCTCTACCTCGGCTAAGGTTGCAGACACCTGAGTCTTGCAACCACCCCTGCCTCTACCTCGAGTGAGACTTCATATGCTTCATAGGTGTTGCCGAAAGGGCTGGTAGTTAGGGTTTTGTTGGTGCGCTCTTGAGTGTTGAACCATGGTTCTGCCCTTCTATTCAAACACATTCAGAACTCCTACCATTTATACAAACTTAGTTCCTTCAGTTTGAAACTGATTACAATAAAATAAAAAAGAAAACGTTTTGTTTTGAAACCGATTAAAATAGAAAAGAAATTGTTTTGGTTTGAAATCAATTACAAAATAGGAAAGAATCGTTTTAGTTTGAAACCGATTATGAAAATAGGAAAGAAACTATTCACAAAATCTGGGGTTCGACCCTTTCAGTAGTTTATTCCTTTCCTTCTCCCTTTAACTCTTCTTTGACCTTTCATATGATTTGTTGTCCTTTATTGACATCTAGACATCATCTACCAAGCCCTGGAAAACTACATTTTATCTTACCCAGCCGAACTATTTCCTTCCACTGCAAATCGAAAGGAATGCCGTAATCATTCATCTCCTTTATCAGAATCTCCAAGTCAATGCAAGAAGCATATGACGTGACTAGCAGTCCATGTTTGACTATTTTGAACTGATTTAGAATCGTAAAGTCAATAATCAGTTGGTTAACTAAAGTGGTGTTATCACATGAACTTATTAGAGTCCTGTGGGTTTGTGGTTTCTACCTAAGTCTGTAATGTTGCCCTGTCTCTATCCTTTTCGCAGACCAAGTCTGAATTTTTCCCCTTCAGTCAACAAAGTCGTTTTCGTTTGCCCCTTTGTGTTTGAGCACTCATTTCCTTGGCCTCTGTCATTGATCCTTCTATCTTCCCAAAACCTCATCCAATTTAGATCAGTGGCTCACGGGCATTCGAGAGTCCAAAATCACACAAAGTATAGTGCAAGAGAACAAAGCCCTGAAGTGAGCATGAGTCTTTGATCTTGAAGGGAATACATGGCGTATGATCCAAGCGTTCGGGGACATAAGTGTCAGGAGTTTTGAAGTGGGAAGTGTGTAAAACTTCCGAAGGGTCGAAGCCCGAAGTCCCAAATTTAATCTGGACCATCTGTCAGCAGGGACACGCAACAACCCATCTCTCACTTCAAGAATTTCCCCCCAAGAAATTCCTCATGCTTCACATTCAAAAGTGTCGAAGTGTCAAAGTGGCCAAAGTCTCGAAGTCCTAGAGACTCGAAGTGGATCTTCTCCATCGAGTCGAAGAGGTAAGATTCGATCCGTTGATATAAAGCACCATAGTTGGGTCGTTGATCAAGAAGCCTCATATTAGATCACAAGATCAACGATCACGCTCCATTGCGGGGTCGAACGGTGCACACATTTTAAAATTTCAAGGGCAGGCTGCAATTGGAACCGTGGTTTTTAGAAAGGGACACATGGTGGTTCATGGTCAATTGCGGGGAAAAAAGCGGTTTTCTTCCAAACCACCCCTTGTCTCTCCTACAATCACGCAATTGCATAGGGTCATATCTCAAGGTCACATTGGAGCAAGGCCAAAGTCACAGGGCACTCATCCTCTGCTCCATGTCTAAGGCTCTTAAAGCACCAAATTTGGCTCCATCTCCACGCAAGGTCTTATGTATCCCAAAATTGGTGAATGGGTAAACTTCAATGACTGCACCTCAATTTTCGGAATCATCCCACCCACAGATATCAATCAGACCAATGGCCCTGAGTTTGTATGTTCATTTAGCATCACATTTAATCACAACAAGTAGTTGTCCCTTAGTTACCTGGCCCTATCTCGATCCCAAGGAGATATCAGTTAATGGACATAGAGCTGGTGGTTGAAACTTCAACTCACTCCATAAATGGAAAGTAGGTTGAGAGCAGCTGTGAAGTCACACTTACGATCCGAAGCTTCCTTATGGGAAATTTTTCCTGTAAAGCACATAATTATGCCTGGCTCATGTCTGACATCATGAAGTCTGCACAACTTGACAGAGTGGGCATCGAATGAAGGCTTGGAAGGAAATGATCTAATCACATTCCTAGTATTTGCAACAGTTTTGAGTATATATACTCAATTTTGATATTTTGTAAAGGTTGATGGTTGAGAAAGGCTCTTGTATTGTAAAATTTTGATGAAGAACATTGGTTCTCAGGTTATATATTTGTTTTTGAGATATATTTTTTAATGAAAATCATCTTCTTCTCCATCTTATTTGCCTCTGATACTGAGAGAGTTCATGTTTGATTGATTCACATGGATTTTTGTAACTGTATTTTGATAAATGTTTGATTATAATACTATTATGATTTCTTTCAGCTTCCTTGAAATTTGAATCCAAGAGGACCTTGTGTTTAAGTTTTTCCTCCTTGGGCTGCTGGAAAATCTGATGTTCATAGCAAACCTCTATGCCTTTCTCACTAAATATTCCTCATATTCACCCTTACTCCTACTTACTGATTGAAGTTAATCAAGACCTCACCTATAGGTGCATACCAGTCTAGTTTTCTGAGCTAAAACAATATCATCTTGAGTCTGCACCCATTTGACCTCTTTAAAACTAACCCGTGACATAAAACTATGATGGGTACTGGGATTACCTCCAACGCAATTTGGAGGTGAGTTATAGTGCTAAAATTTCTAGTACCATTGTCGGGCAATGAATTGAAGAGTTTTCCCTAGGTAGAACGACAATGAGCTTTTGATTATGAAGGTGCATTAGATATCAGAACCATTCAAGATTGCATTTGCACCTGGAGACTCCACTATGTCGACTCCACTATTTCAGTTGTGTCTGCCTCTAACACACCTAAGCTAACCCAGAGAACTTTTTCAAGAGGGCTTTTAGCAATTGCTTTGTCAACTTGAAAGTTCCCTGGGAGATTGACAACGATATGGTATTTTATGGTGAACAAATACCAGACACATTCAGACTGCATATCATTCACCTGGCGACTCCATGATTAAAGGATCAATTGGCGACTCCACTAGTTCGAAATGGAAAGAATCTTGGCTCGGAGGTATGATACTTTTAAGTTCCCCTCTGTTCCTAGTTTTCCTAATGTTGTTCCTACTCCAAATGAATGAGGTGATTATTTGCCCATATTTAGAGAGCGTTAATAGGACAACCCTACTCAACATCTCCTTGAGTTTCATGAACTCATGCATCAATGGGAAATACATCATGAGGATGTATTATTAAATATATTCATGATCTCATTAGTAGGAGATGCTCGCAATTGGTACCACTCCTTATCCCCTGCTAGCATCTCCTCCCTGGAGAAGTTTCATGTGACTTTCAATGGGCATTGTCAAAATTTTTATCCCTCTTAGTTTATTTCTCATAAATTTTGTAAGGAATATAATGATCATGTTCAGAATATAGAAAATTCTAATGCATACTGTGAGGATGTAGAATATGCTTTGGGTGAGCTAGTGGGACTAGTAAAATCACTTTCTGCAAAACTAGAGAAATTGAAGGCAGATTGTGCTTGTTGCTCTTATGAAGATGCAGAGGATATTCAGGTCCTCGATACATATGTTATTGGCATCCCTACTTATGATAAAGAAGTGATTTCGGATACTGGCCAAGAACAAAAAACTTGCGATGAATATCCCAGCAAAGATGACCAAGAGCAGATCTTTCCCATGGGTCTTTTTTATGAAGATTATGACTCTAACCCTTGGGAGAGCCATGAAGAAGAAGAGGGAAAGACAAATGAGTATTTTATATCCTTCCCTGAGCCTATGAGTGAGTAGCCACCACCTGGGATCAGTCAACCTGCATCAACTTCTCATCCACCTGTGCTTACTAGAGATATTCAGTCATGTGTGAGCAACTGTGGAGCAGATCAGGCTATTTGTTACAAATTTTCTGGATTTTGACACTCGTTCTATGAGCTTGTCATTGAGTACATGGAGTTGCATTTCCTTCATGCCTTGGAACCACCTAGATTTATCTCAACTTCATCCATTCGAGGAAATCTGAAGGATGTAACCATTCTGTTGTCACGGTTGCATCATTTGTTATCAGTTGCTGACATAGTAAAAGATCTTCCAGTTAGGAAGTTACTTGAACGACTATGGTGGAAGTTTGATTTCACCTAACACTTTGTAAAGATTAGTTAGTATAGGATTATACATAAATAAGCTCCTCTAGAGCCCATGTATTTTCTTTTTTTAGAGTAATTATTGGCATGTAATCCTTAACAAGACAGTTTTTGAGCATGACTCCATAACCCAACAGCTAAGGCATTGTAACTACTTGTTCTTGGCAGCTTGCATGGAGCATTCCATCCTCTGTGGAGCCAAATGTCATCACATGAACTTGTAAGAGTCTTGTGGGTTTGTGGTTTCTACCTAAGTCTGTGATGTTGCCCTGTCTCTATCCTTTTCACAGACCAAGTCTTAATTTTTCCCCTTCAGTTGACAAAGTCATTTTTTCCCCCTTTGTGTTTGAGCACTCATCTCCTTGGCCTATTTCACTGATCCTTATATCTTCCCAAACCCTCATCCAGTTCAAATCAACGGGTCATGGGCATTTGGGAGTCCAAAATCGCGCAAAGTATAACACTAGAGCATAAAGCCCTGAAGTGAGCATGATTCGTTGATCTTGAAGGGAACATGTGGTGTCCAATCCAAGTGTTTGGGGAAATAAGGTTTGGGAGGTTTGAAGTGGGAAGTGTGTAAAAATTATGAAGGGCCAAAGCCCGAAGTCCCAAAGTTAATTTGGACCATTTGCCAGCGGGGACACGTGACAACCCATCTCTCACTTTGGGAATTTACCCTTGGGAAATTCCTCATGTTTCACATTCAAAAGTGTTTAAGTGTCAAAGTGGTTGAAGTCCCGAAGTCCCAGAGACCCGAAGTGGATCTTGGTCATTGAGTCGAAGAGGGAAGATCCGATATATTGATCTAAATCACCAGAGTTGGGCTGTTGATCAAGAAGCCAAATCTCAGATCTCAAGATCAATTGTCATGCTCCATTGCAGGGTCGGAAGGTGCACATGTTTTAAAATTTCAAGGGTGGGCCACAATCGGAACCCTGGCTTTTAGAAAGGGACGTGTGGCAGTTCATGGTGAATTGCGGGGACAAAAGTGGTTTTCTTTCAAACCACCCTTGGTTTCTCCCCCAATCACGCAATTGTGTAGTGTCACAGCCTGGGGTCACATTGGAGCAAGGCCAAATTCACAGGGCGCTCATCCTCTTCTCTGCGTCCAAGGCTCTTAAAGTGCCAAATTTGGCATTGTCTCCATGCAAGGTCTTATGTATCCCAGAATTGGTGAATGGGTAAACTTTAGTGGTTGCACCTCAAATAGCAGAATTGTCCTAGCCACGGATCTCAATCAAACCAATGGCCTCGATTTCATATGTTCATTTAGCATCGCATTTAATCACAACAAGTAGTCATCCCTTGGTTACCTAGCCCGGTCTCGGTCCCGAGGAGATATCAGTTAATGGACATAGAGCTGGTGGTTAAAACTTCAACTCACTCCATAAATGGAATCAGGATGAGAACGGTTGTGAAGGCACACTTACGATCCAAAGCTTCCTTATGGGAAATTTTTCCTATAAAGCACATAACTATGCCTAGCTTGAGTCTGACATCATGAGGTCTACACAAACTAATAGAGTGGGCGTCGAATGAAGGATTTGAAGGCCGTGATCTGATCACATTCCTATTAGTTGCAACAGTTTTGAGTATATATACTCAGTTTTGATATTTTGTAAAGGTCGATGGTTGAGCAAGGCTCCCATATTGTAAACTTTTGATGAAGAACACTGGTTCTCTGGTTATGTATTTGTTTTTGAGATATCTTATTTAATGAAATTCATCTTCTTCTCCATATTATTTTCCTCTGATGCTAAGAGAGTTCATGTTTGATTGATTCACATGGATTGTTGTAACTGAATTATGATAAATGTTTGATTATAGTATTGTTATGATTTCTTTCAGCTTCCTTGAAATTTGAATCCAAGAGGACCTTGTGTTTAAGTTTTTCCTCCTTAGGCTGTTGGAAAATCTGATGTTCATAGCGGACCTCTACACCTTTCTCACTAAATCTTCCTCCTATTCAACCTTACTCCAACTTACTGACTAAATTTAATCAAGACCTCGCCTACAAGTGCATACTAGTCCAGTTTTCTGAGTTAAAACGATATCATCTTGAGTTTGCACCCATTTTACCTCTTTAAAACTAACCTGTGACATAAAACTCTGATGGGTACTAGGCTTACCTCCAACGCAATCAGAGGTGACTTCTAGTGCTCACAAGTGGATCGTTTCAAACTCTCCTCTAGGGTTTCAAACTTAGAATGATCCATTCTGGACTGAGTCAAATGAGCATTGTATTCTTCCTGGTTATAAAATTTTCCCTTGCCATCCCAAAATGGTGGAAGACCTTTGATAAACAATTCTTCAAATAAATCTTTAAACTCCTGTACACTCTCCTCCATATGTGTTTCTTTAGTTTGAACTAATTTCAAAAGGTTATGTTTGGCAATAACCCTCCCGGCCCAAATAATCAATGTAGTTTTGTCCTTAACTCCAATGGTTTGAAGGTCTACAGTAGGAACAAAGTTGAGTAAATTTATGGCGTTCTGGGCCCATTTTGATGGATTTTTGGATAAGTTTTCATTCACAAAAGTACACTTATGTCTGTTTGTAATGGCTATGTTGTCTTTATCCTTAATGAAATTCAAATATGATCTGAATTTGGCAGCTTCAGCAGCTATAGAGTCCCAAATGATATGCTTGGCCCCCTATAACATACCTTTTCCTCTTAACCTCACTTTCAATTTATTTATTCTCTCTTGTAAGACTGCATTCTCCTTTTGAAATTGAGCTATCCTTTCATCTTTTGCATGCATCTCCTGGTTCAATTTCTCTATACTTTCCTTCAGTCCTTTGATTTCTCCTTGCTTCAGGATAACTTGTGACATAGACTGGACAATTTCTTCAGTATTTGATCCAATTTCTGTAGTAGGAGCTAAAACCATAGCCTTATTTAGAAATTTTGTCTTGTTCTGTGACCATTTCACCTTTTCTTATTCCAGCTACAACACCTTATCTTTGTAATCTAGTGTCTGTTGATGAAGTGTTTTATTTTCCTATTCCAGAACTACCAATTCTGTTGTTTGTGGATGCTATGTAGCAAGCATTTTCAATCTCTTCTTCAAACTTTGAATCATTTTTTATTTCTCATCTAATGAATACTTCACCCCTTGGGAACATTTAGAATCCAACCTCTTAACCTGAGTTTTCCAAGCTTTGCTAGATTCCTTTTCTTGCCTCAATTGTCTTTCCAATTTTTCTACATAAGATGACAATTTTGAATTCTTCAAGTTCAAACTCAAGTAATCAGAATATAACATGTCACTAGTTTGACTGTGGAATTTGACCTTGTTTGGGGCACTTATGTTGTCATATTTTATATTTATCTCAGGAACTTTGTCTTCCTCTTCAACTACAATGTTAAAGGTATTCTTTTCAACATCTCTTACTGTGAACAAAGAAGCTTTATGATGAGAGACTGTTTCGACTTCAGGGAATAAATCCTTAATCTCACCCAAAGCTATATTTCCCTTCTCAGCATACTGTTTCAAATCTTCCCTAGAATGATCCGCTAACACCGATGTTTTATCAAAAAGATATTTCTTACTGCAAAAGGTTCTTGAGCTTCCCTCACTTTGGAGTTTATTTCCTTCTTCAATCTCTACAGTGCTAGTACCACTTTCCACCATATTTAGATTTGCTTGATCCCTGGACTCTTCATCTTCTAAATCCAAAATTTGTGATGGTTGTGTAACCTTCATCTTCCTTTTGATAGTCTGTTGGTAATCAATTTACATAGCCTCTGAAATGCTTCTCTTGATGTAAACATTTGTTTTAGGAACTTCAATCATCATATTCTAAGGAGCTTGTTGTGTTTGAATTGGCTATAGGGTTACTTCCACTTGCTGCATTTGATTTGGTTGCAGGTTCACTTCCACATAAACACATACTTATAGATTCACCAACCTATCAAAAGCTTCAACCTGTTCATGCTCATAAGGATTGTTTTTGTTCATCTATCTTCTTTTGTATATGAACTAGTGTGGATCATACCTTCTTCCCTGTAACTGTGCAAAACCAAAGGGAACTTAAGTTTGAAGTCTCTGTGCAACTTTAGGTAATGCTCTGTTTTAGATATAATTCTCTGCCTGATGAATTCAAGGGCAAAGATTCTAGGAGTTAGAAAAACATGAAATAGGTAAGGAGATTCATGCATGAATAATACCTAATCTCCCACTATGTTCTTTGGATTTGGTTGTATATAAATTCTCATGTCATCCAAAACTCTAGGCAGGCTAGTATTGAAAATCGAACAATAAATCATGGACATAACTTTGTTAATGAATATGAGCAATGTAATTCTTTTGCATTCAATTGACACAAATGTTGCTTCAAGAAATTCTCTGTTGTTACTTGCTAGGAAAAGTTTCAATAGATAAGTATGGTATCTGAAATGCCTCAGGGAGTGGAAATTCACTAGTTGTTTATGAATAGTATCAACTAGGAATTTATCAAAGTTAATATGGACTGATAGACCAGACTCAGACTTGAAAAAGGTCAAAAGGAAACTGAACATGACTTTCCCCACATAATTTTCATTGTCTAACCCTAAGACTTGACTCAATAAGGAGAAAACCCATTGGACTTTAATGACCATTAGATTGACATTCAATGGCATAGCCAAACTTTCTGAAAACTGTTTAGGTTTGACAATTTGTTGTAAAAACAGGCTTCAGACTTCTGATGGACATTCCCTATACACCCTAATCAATTTCTCTTCATTGAATGATTCAAAATTTGCAGAAAAAGACTCTAGTGTACTGAGGGATTCTCGAATTGACAGAATTTCTATCCTACACAAGACCCAGGACCCTTGTTTATTGACAATGACCCTTTCTTCATGAGAATATTGTTTGGTGCAGCAACCTACAAATTCAGGGAACATGAAATCAATTTGAACAACATAGGGTACTATGGTGGCCTGGAGTGCTTCTAGGAATGGTATAATTTTACCGATTTTATTAGACAAATTAATTCTAGACACGGAGATAGGGGAAATGGTGATTTCAACATCAGAAACATCTGCATCCCTGCCAATTATGGATTCTTCTATTGTTGTAGAGTCTTGTTCTGTCAATGAGGTTATAATGGGATCCATGGTTATGATGTAAATACCTGGAAACAAGAAGAAATGGTGTGTAGATGGTGTATTATTGGGATGCAAGTGGAAAACAGTGGTCGAACCAAGGTTCTAACGGTTCCGGTATTCGAAATAAATAAATAAATGAAATAAATCAACTGACGACCTTTTATACTTTCCAACTTTGCGGGGGTGTGATAAAGTAGTTTTGAGGAAATCCGCCTTTCGTTCTGCAATGCGCCTGGTGATGCCACGTACCCTCAAGAGAAACCCATGGTTTAAATTGTGGGAGCACTTTTAGGTGTTATACTTCATGCAATTTTAACCTCCACAACTGTTCCTGGCCATTGATCTCGATGGATCACGATTCATGACTTTTCAGGACCGATCAACTTATCGCTTCTACCAGATTTAACATTTCCTACCATGTTTATACCTTCTCTCATTTTACCTAGCTTCTAAATAAATTAGCGCGTCTGTAAAATTTTTGGAAACTAGAAAGGGTTGAACACTATAATTGTGCATTTTATTTGATCAATAGAAGTTTGACTAAAATTATTTGGATTGTTATTGCAAAGGAAGCATGGAGTGATCACAAATCTACTGTTAAACAATTGCATATATTTGGGAGCATCTATTATATTCATATTCCAAAGGAGAAACACAATTCAAAATTCCATCATAGAGTGGACAAGTGTATTAATTTTCTTGGATATGAGGAGCAGTCGAAGGCATATTTCTTATGGGACTTGGAAAATAAAAAAATTGTAATAAATTATTTTATTTTTTTGATGAAACATGCACAACATAATTTGAGAAGTATGTTGATGCACAAGATATCATTGTTACTAACACTCTTTAAATTATACCTTAATTTGGATAAGAAATTAAATAATCTACTCTAATGCCAAGGACACCCAAGTGGTTGGTGAAGATGGTTTATGTTTTTTTGTAGAACCTGAAATGTATGATAGATTGAGAACTAGAAGACAAAAGTAGATAGAGAGTGCATAGAAAGTAAAGTTGAGCTTAGAAGAAGCAAGTGATTTGAGTCACCTTTAGTTAATTATGCATTGATGAGTGAAAGTTTTAGTGAAAAGGAACAACATACATATGAAGAGAACAAAGAAAGTTGAGTAATGTGATGCCATGTAGTCAAAGCTTGAAGTTTTTATAAAAAATAGAACTTGAAGTTTGGTTGAGTTTCTAGCAGATAAAAATACAATTAGTTGTAGATGGATTTTTGGAGCTAAGTATAAGTATGATGGTACCAATTAAAACTACAAATAACAATTAGTATAAAAAGGCTATGTGAAAAAAGAAGGAATTGGCTATGAAGAAAATTTTGCACATAGCGCTGGCCAAGTCTATCCCTTATGATCTATTTCCATAATTCATCTCCCTATGTGGCCTTAAGAAACCACTTTGCTACCAAGGTAAGGACATAAGTGGCCAAATGAGGAATGTTAAGTCCTCCATCTTGTGGTTTCCTAGTGCACACCAACCAATTGACCATAGGTAGACCTTTTTCCCCTTTATTATTCACCCAAAAGAGATCTTTTAAGATAGAGTTTTATTGTAGCCCTGCTGGTTGGGAAGCCAAAGAGAAAAATAATATATATGCATTAAATTGAAAATATTGTCCCCCACTTGGATTTTGGCTGCTAAGGAAAGGTCCTGACTATTATAGTATTCAAGCTTGACTACAAGCTTATTAATAACCTAGTTTCACATTTGATTTTGAGTCATGTCAATGCTAAATAGCATACCAAGATACTTGGTGATTTCCCCCCTTTGAACGCATTGCCATTGGGAAGGAATCTACCCTGGATGATCATCTAATCCAATAAGTATCATAGAGGTTGTCTCCTCTTGTAGTATCTCATTAGAAGCTTTACAAAAGGTGTTCATAAGCATAGTGGGAGTTTATTAAATATTACTGGGGAAGGCCAATAAATTTACCTTTGTAAACTACCTTTTATAATAGATAACCCAAGGCACTAGATGTGAGAACATATAAATCAGGAGCTATAGGGTATCCCTGCGTCATTCATATGCTAAGAGGAATAAGATAAGTAAGGGATCTATTAACACACATAATAACCAAAACATTGGAAAAGAGAATATTGACATAATATATGAACTTTGACCCAAAGCCTAGCCACTCAAGCATGTGGAGAATGAATTTCCACTCCAACTTGTCATAGGCCTTGTAATATTCTAACTTTAGGCACATTCCCTTAAAACCTCTCTCTTTTTCCATAAAAAAATCAAAACATTCAACGATGGAAATAACTCACAAAACTATCTTCCCGGTAGTATTTAAAATACATAAATCTTCCACCAGATAAATATAAATCTAGATCCTAATGTAAACACTGGCAACTTTCAGTTTGATGATATGACAGATAATTTTTTCGAGCATGATCGATTTGGAAGCCTAATTTTGTCTAATGAATATGAGACAAAAAATTGGAAACCTAATCATGATCTCCTTGCTAAAAAATATAACCATAAGGTATCATAGTTATATAATCAACCTTGACCTCAATATGATAAATACTCTTAAGTAATTACTCTTGGTAGTCCAAAAAACGTTTTGGACTCTTATGCCATTGGTCATCATGATTTTATTTATGATGATCCCTTAGGAACCTACCATTTGGATGACATTTGCTTCCTAGAATAAAGTTATAAGATGCCTAAAGTTCCCAATGATGGATCTAATCAAGTTTGGGTTTCCCCCAAAGATAGTTTGCTAAAGACTGGTACACACTTCTCATTATCTAATTCAATACATATTGATACCTTTTTATACAAGAAGGATGTTAAGGGAAGTGTTTTTTTGCTTAAGATTGTTTTGGTGGAAGCTCTAATTTTTGTAACCCCATCGGTGCAATGTCATTATTATCTAGTGCACTGGTTGGCACCGTTGGAATGGTTTCCCCTGTGTGCTCCTCTTCAACTGTATGACCCTCAAGTATAACATTATCTTCCATTGAGACCAAAAACTTTATAAGGACAATCATAAATGTATAAGTAAAAAAGAATAGAAGTAAAAAATGTATAACTACGAAATTATTAAGTATATGATTAAAATACAACCATATTACCATCATGTGCCAACTCAGTCGTAGCACCATTGTGGGGTTGCACCACCGTCGAATAATGGGACTGTATGGGAGAACCATCTTCTGGTTGCAAACTGCTATTAACGCATTGCTCTCCAATACTAGTGCATTCGTTGACAGTGTTGCTCCTCTGATTAAAACAAAGTTGTAAAACATTAAATTTATCGATGATATCCAACATGACTGTATTATATTAATAATAAATTTTAATGTGGATTGAATTTTATTTATCTTATCCTGCAAAGTGGTTCTTGGTAACTACCCCAAGCTTTTTAGGTGTTCAACTACAACTTTATAGTCATACTTGTAACCAAGTTGGAGGTATTCCTTCGTGGTTTCAGTACCAAACTTATCACCTTGCATTGCATAAGAGTATGTATTTTTAATGTTATTCACTGCAATTACCTAAAAGTTTTAAGGCCACATTTGGCAAGCCTTTCTTTTGTTTCCTTTGACATGTCAGTCAACCTATCATCAAAATTTTCAAGTATGTTAATATAAACCACAATTTTATTTACATCTAAAAACAATTGAAGGTATTTAATTGAAATTGTAATTATTTACCTTCTGGGACGAAAGGGTGTTTTTTCCTTCATCTCTCAATTTGTTCTCTTTTATGTCCTCAATGAGGGTTGATGCAGGAGTATCGCCTTCCAAGTCAACAAAGCACGTGTGGAGGAAAACAAATGACATCTCAGCAGGACCGAGTTTCAAATCAAAAATTTATTTCAGAGATAAATCGGTTGTTGGGATATTTTGTAAACAACATTTTAAAATTGTAACTTGTTTGTAAAGTCATGAAGGATTGTAAGAGATTGCAAATATGGAGTGTTGATTCTATCTAGAAATAACTAGTAGTTATTGTAATAGGAACAAGTAGGTAACATCTTTGAGTTTGATAGGATAGATTTAAGACAAGACGAGAGAGCTCGTGGAGCCAATCCTTAGATAGTTTTTTTTCATTGTTGTATTGTAATAGATAGATAGAATAGAGAGAATGATATAGAGATCAAAGAGATCAATAGAACATAGTAGAGTAGAAGAAACTGTATGTAAATTTGTTTTCATGAATGAGTAGAACATACATAGTTGTCCCAAAATCCTTGGAATGTGTTCATTTCATGTGTGATTGAATGAATATTATATTCTATATGTATGGCTTAGTTCATTTCATTCATGCGGGACTGTTCGAGAGATTGACTATATGAGTTCGTGACAAAACTAGATGAGTTTCAATTGTTTCTCTTCTAACACTTGTATGCAAGGTGTGCATATCGAATGCAAGGAGCGCATTGATTGAGTCCCGGAGTGGATCAGGGAAGTTCAGAGAGGAAAAGAGAAACTTAGACCAGATGAAAGTTGTGCACAATGTCAAGGAGTGACCAAGCTTCGAAGAACCAGTGCAGAAGAACGCCAGGTGGGCAAGAAGAATTTCTTTCCAAGAAATCCTTCGATTTGAGTTATCAAAATCTTGAGATTGCAAGGTGTGCATGGGAGATTGAAATCCTTTTAAGGAATGAATCTCATAAGAGATAACACTTTTCCTGAGTGTTGACGAGATCCCAGAATCAGACTTGTAGAAAGAACAAAGGTTCGAAACCTTTGAAGATTGATAAATCTTCCAAGCAGGGAGATATCATAAGCTTATGAGGAGGAGCAACCATGATCATTGGATTGCAATGAAGAGGATTGACAGTCGTCGAATAAGAGGAAGGTGCAAGAGCCTTAGCACTTCATAGCACAGAGGAGAGAGAACCTATCGGGGTTGAACTTTGAGGTTTCCAAAGTCTGAAGAGCCGAAACCCCAAAGTAGAATATCAATTGTACAATGACAGAACAATATCTAATCCATCAGATTGTTCGGGGGAAGGATCAACCGTCAGATCATCAGAAAGGATCTAGACCATCAAATACTGTGAAGTTCATGAGAGAGAAATTTTGAAACTTGAAACACACGAAGTGTGGAGAACCAAAGGGTCGGAGTGAATCTGGATCATCGATCCAAGAAGATACATTTTGATAGGTCAGGATATCCAGAGGAAGGTAGAGGTTGAAGCATGAAACATCCAAAGCCCGAATACCCAAAAAGACGAGAGTCGTCGATTTGTGAGGAGACACTTGGCAGCAGATCTTGACCTCTAAGAGAGTTGAAGTGGGTTTTTTAGTTGAGAAATGGGATCGTCGGAGTGTGAAAACCCAAAGAGCTGAAGTAAGATCTGGACCATGAGATCTAAGGGAGACGTGGTGTGAATTCGTGAACTCTGGGTAAAGTCCTGAAGTGATTTTTAGCCGTCGTATCTAAGAGGGACATGGTGTAGATCCATGTATTCTGGGTAAAGTCTCTAAGTAATCCTCGATTGTTGGATCAGGAGGAAATGAATCAGGGGATCACAACTTTCGGATAAAAGTGTTTTGGAAAAGGCAAAGTTTGAGATTTGAGATCTTAGAAGTTCGAAGACCTAGAGGAGATCTCGACCATCAATTGACAAGAGGGTCACTGGACCATTGATCTGAGTTGAACGGTCAAACAACCGAAGTGAAGGCAGGGTCATTGATTGGCAGGAAAGGTGTCTGTAGATCACTAGTTCTAGAGGATTAACATACAAAAGGAAGTTGGGTTTGAGGTTTCAAATTCCTGAAGTCTGAAATTGTGAAGGGATCTCGACCGTTGATTCAGAGGAAGAAGATATGGTCCATAGATTTGATCTAGTCCATAGATTTGAAGGGCATAGATCTGATTATTGATTTAGATGTTGTAGTCAAGATCATGAGATCGACGATCCCATAGTATTGCGGGGACATAAATTTCAAGGAGTTTAAGATATTGAGGGTGGGCCGCAATTCAAACCATGGTTCCGTCAAGGGGACACATGGAAGTTGTAGGATCATTGCGGGCTCAAAATAAGTTTGATTCCAAACCTCTTGTGGTCGTGCCCAAAATTGCATGGTCATAGACCAAGGTCACATCAAGAGAGGGTTTATTTGAAAAGAAGCTAATGATGGTACTCTAAGTTTTCGCACCAGTGCAAAAGGAAATTTGACGGGTTGTTGTCTGACATGCACCAAGAAGCCGAGGGGGGTTGTGTTTAGATACAGGGGGGGGGGCATTAAGGTTCCAGAGAGTCTTTTGACTCAAGAATCAGAGATCCATTGAACCTAAGGTTGCGCTGCCCTACGGGGGAGTAGGGGGGATACAACATGTGGTATTAGAGCTGATATTGAGCTTGTTTGCAGGCAAAAGACGAAAGGAGAAATAGGTAAGTTGATATCATATGTGGTATCAAAATTTTAATTTCTGTTTGTAGGTGATGCAATGAAATCATGCCACCCAGAAGGCATAGAGAGAATGCAGAAATGGAAGAACAAATGAGGCGACTCTGAATGAGATTGGCCTCCATGGAAACAACGTAGAGAAGAACACCAAACACTGGAGATATCAGTGAAGTTGAGAGTGAAGAAGAAGAGGTCGAAGAAAATGTAGCAGAGGATGTTGTACAAGATCGATTAATAAAATTTGTTTCAAAAATAGGAGCCAGAGTGAGAATAGAGGTATCGATGTATGAAGGCAATTTAGAAGTTGAAGAACTGTTAGATTGGGTATGTGATATGGACAAATACTTCGATTATGAAGATATCGAAGAAGACAAGATGGTGAATCATGCAGTGAAAATACTGAACAATCATGCAGTGCTATGGTGGGATGAACTGCAAGCCGAACGCAGGAGAAATGGTAAGCATAAAATTAAAAACTGGGATAGGATGGTAGCTAAGATGAAAGCCAAATTTATCCCAAAGGATTACCAAATTAATCTTTACAGAAGATTGCAGAACCTGAGACAGAAAGGTTTATCAGTGAATGAGTACACTGAAGAATTTAATAGACTAAACATCAGGGATGGACAGAAGGAAAATGAAGATGAAAAGACATCTAGATATATCAATGGGATGATATACAAAATGCAAGAGGAGATCAACATGATGTCAGTCAGTACAGTCGAGGATGCTTATCAAGAATCCTTGAAAGATGAAGAAAAATTGGCCAGAAAGAAAATCCAATGAAGCAGAGGAGGAAACTCAAGCAGAGGTAAGGGAACTACCAGAGAGAAGTTCTAGAAGCTGAAGCATGAAGCTGACAAACAACATAGTCACCATGAGAAAGGTGGAAGTTCTAAATAAGGAAAACATGGAGGAATACACTCTTTTTCCAAAGGAAGAAGATGAGGAAGAGCCAGAGGAGGTGTAGTTAGATGATATACCTATGGAAAGCAAGGGCACAAGTCTTGGGAATGTCCCAAGAGAAAGAATGAAGGAGGAGGTGAAGCACACGTTGTTGAAGAACATAAACATGTGGAAGCAGAATAAGCAGAAGGAGGAAGGAACCTCGTGATGAGGAAAATTCTTCTTAAACCAGAAAAGGAACCAGAGGAACCAGTTCAACAAACATGTTTATTCAGAACTACTTGCAAGGTGAAAGACAGAGTTTGCAAGGTGATCATAGAAAATGGGAGCACTAACAATTTAGTATCCACAGAGATGGTGGAGAATCTGGAGTTGAAGACAACTTCACATTCAAACCCGTACAAGGTATCATGGTTGCAGAAAGGACATCAAATAATGGTAAGTCAAAAATGCGAAGTTGAATTTAAAATAGGAGGTTATAGGGATGAAATATTATGTGATGTAATTCTTATGGATGTCTGTCATATTTTATTAGGGAGACTGTGGCAGTTTGACATAAACGTTATTCATGATGGAAGAAAGAATACCTATACCCTAGAAAAGAATGGTATGACACATATGTTGTTACCCATAGAAGACAAAGAGAAAAAGAGAGAAGATAGTTCAAGCATACTTCTCATGAGTGGGAAGGAACTCTTGAAAGAAGTCAAGAAGGAAAAGGAAATTCAGTTTGTTGTAGTGAGGAAGCCTAGAGTTATCCTTACAAATAATTATGTGGAAGATTTACCTATAGAAATTCAAGAACTATTAGAAAACTTTGATGATATAGTAGTGGATGAGTTACCACACTCATTGGCACCCATTAGGAGTATAATCCATCATATTGACCTTATTCCAGGAGCTAGTTTACCAAACAAAGTAGCTTATAGGTTGACACCTCGAGAGAATGAGGAGGTCAAAAATCAAGTCTAGGAGTTGTTGGATAAATTTTTAGTCAGGGAAAGCCTAAGCCCATGCGTAGTACCGACTGTGATAAGTCCAAAGAAAGATGGGGGATGGAGGATGTGTACATATTCCTGAGCCATCAACAAGATAACCATTTGGTACAGATTCCCTTTACCAAGGATGGATGATTTGATGGGCTACTTGAGTGGAGGGAGCTATTTTTCCAAGATAGACTTGAAAAGTGGATATCATCAAATAAGGATGAGAGAGGGAGATGAATGGAGAACATCATTCAAGATAAATGAAGAATTTTTTGAATGGATGGTCATGCCATTTGGGTTGACAAATGCACCAAGAACATTTATGAGGTTAATGAATGAAGTGTTGAAATACTTCATAGGCAAGTTTGTCATATTATATCTAGATGACATACTAATCTTCAGTAAGACGAAGGGAGAACACTTAAGACATTTGACATCAGTGATGGAAAATTTGTAGCAAGAGAAGTTGTTGATAAATCTGAAGAAAAGTTCTTTTATGAAAGTGCTATGGTGGGATGGACTACAAGTCAAACATAGGAGAAATGGTAAGCATACAATTAAAAACTAGGATAGGATGGTAGCTAACCTAAAAGTCAAATTTATCCTGAAGTATTACCAAATTAATCTTTACAGAAGATTGTAGAAACCGAGACAAAAATGTTTATCAGTGAAGTAGTACACTAAAGAATTTTATAGACTGAACATCAGGGCTCGACAGAAAGAAAATGAAAATGAAAAGACAGCCAAATATATCAATGGGTTGAGATACAAAATCCAAGAGGAGATCATCATGATGTTGGTTAGTACAGTTGAGGATGCTTATCAAGCTACCTTGAAAGCTAAAGAAAAATTGGCTAGGAAACAAAGCCAACAAAGTAGAGGAGGAAACTAAAGAACACGTAAGGTAACTATGAGAGAGAAGTTACAGAAGCTGAAGCATGAAGCTTATAAACAACATAGTCACCATAAGAAAGGTGGAAGTTCTAAATAAGGATAGCATGGAGAAAAAATATCTTTTTCTAGAGAAAGAGGAAGAGGAAGAGCCAGAGGAGGCATAGTTAGATGCTATACTATGGAAAGAAAGAACACAAGTCTTAGGAATGTCCCAAGAGAAAGAATGAAGGAAGAGGTGAAGCACATGTTGTTGAAGAATAGAAACATGTGGAAGCAGAAGCAACAGAAGGAGCAAGGAGCCTCATGATGAGGAAAATTCTTCTTAAACTAGAAAAGGAACCAGAGGAACTAGTTCAACGAACACATATGTTCATAATTGATTGCAAGGAGAAATACAGAGTTTGCAAGGTGATCATAAAGAGTGGGAGCACTGACAATCTAGTATACACAGAGATGGTGGAGAAGCTGGAACTGAAGACAACTGCACATCCAAACC
>CBVK0102360110.1:0-13803 GCA_900067695.1 Picea abies
ATATCCATCTTAACTTTGAATCTTTTTTTTTTTGGGAGGGTTGTTTCTTTTCTTTTTGCTTTTCTATTTCTTCTCTCTTTTTTTAAAGAAGCCTTATGGATGCTTCCCCACATGTGTGGATGACACCCTCTTAGTGAATTTGTCATCTTAATTAGTGCACTAAAATCGATTGAGATAATCCCTTTAACTTTTAATTTTTTTCTTTTTCTTTTTTGATGAAGGATGGTATCCAGGGTAAACTGGTCGGTTGCAGTTTTGCAAACCTAACCTAGTGGGGACATAAAGTGAGACCCACAATATTCAAAAAGGTAGCTAGCCCACGAACTTGACCATACAAACTCTTACTTGTAATTCACAACAATCAACCACAATCAACCCATTAAACTAACTTTAACCTTGAATCTATTAAGCATGAGACTGATATAAAATTTTTCATATACAAATTCATCACCACTTAAAAAATACATCGTTAAGATGGATTTATTATAGTTTATTTATTTATTTTAATTGTTTTTTTGGCTTCCATTTTTTTTTTCTATTTTTATTTTATCACAATTAATTAGGTAAACATAAATATCTTTCCCACATTTCACTGTAAGAGCACTTCATATGTCTTAATACAACTAACCTTGTGTATTAGATGAACACTAAGAAGTTGACATTAATAATCAGTAAAAATAAAATAAACATTGATGTGAAATTTGAAAAACGACTTTCTTATTTTTGGCTTTTTTCTACTGTTTGTTTTGAGAACTCATGACAATGAGATTGAATATTAATAAATTAATAAATTTGCATTATGAATATCTAAAAATAAAACTAGAGAATTAAAAAGTGGACAAACTCAACTTTTTTCATTAGTTTTTTTTTTAAACTCAAGTTCATCCTAATTCACTTATTTTTTAAAATTCTAATAAACTAAGTATTTTTAAAATGGGCTAAAATTCCTAAGAGAAAAGTTCCATAGTAAAAAATCTTATCAATTACTACTTTTGACAAAATTCCTATCAAATTTGGAAAATAATTTCAATGGAAAACTAGTTAAGTTTATAGGGGTTGGTTAGCTATCTACTAAATGACTTTTTTCACGGGCGATATAATCAATCAAATCTAAGACTCCAACAATTTCTCCGATTTCCAGTAAATATCCCTGAAAAAAATCATCATTTCATAGAACCTTTAGTCTACTACTTTTAAATATATCCATATTATTACTCATTTTTTAAATAAATTAAAATAAATTAAAATAAATTTTTTTTTTCTATAAAAAATATTTTAATTAATAAAAACTTTTATAATCTATTTTAAAACCATCCAAATCCTTAAAAAATTAAAAACAATCATAGCAAAACTTAATCTCATTTAAAAGATTCTCCTTATCCACTTATTAACTCGTATTTAATAAACATTAATGTGAAATTTGAAAAACAAAACACTAGGCTTTCTTTCCCTTTTGTTTTGACAACTAGGTGGGTGGACCCATGTAACAACCATTTTCTAGAAAGTTCAAAATTCAAAATTCAAATCCCGAAAAAAATTAATTCAATAAAGATCAACAACTAAATGCAGTAAAAACCTCCATTTTTAGCGGGACGGGTTCTTAATAAATGGAGGACTATCATCCACCATCCGCGAAACTGTGTAAATGGTCCTGACACGCATCCCACAGCCAGGTTTTTAATTGTCATAAATAAACGCCACTAGTGTTTGCTGCCATTCTTCAATGACTCTCAGCGATGCTGCTTTTTTGTTCTTCTTCTCGAAGAAGATTTGCCAGCTAGGGTTTTACTTCTATGAATAGGGTTTTGGCTGATTTATTTCTATATTTAGCCACCTACTCACTCGGAGAGGTATTTATGTGCATGCAGAGTATGCAGGGCTGGGCTGTATAGGCGATTCGCCATAGGTAAAGGCCCTTTCCTCTCCCCTGCTCTTGCGTTTTCTGTGATTTTGCTTTTTGCTACAGTTCTTTTGGCTTTGGTGCTAAAGGGTTTTTCGTTTTTAAAGTTCTCGTTCGTTAAATTGTAGGATGCCTAATTTCGCTGTTTTTCCTGTTGTGAGCACGGGCATTATGGTTGTTATGTTGATTTTACATGGATACTGAGACTGAGGTGTTGTTATGAGGCTAATTTTGGCTTTGCATGGCGCGAATTTGTGGGGGTGTATTTTGGGTAGGCGAAATTAGCTACCAGCTAACGCATGCACTTCATCTTCATGGAAACAACGGGAGTGTATGCTTATTATAGAACATTTCAGCTGCTAGTTAATGGGCGTACTTCATCTATATATAAATAGTGGTAGTGTAATATTTTAGGTCCAATGCGGCTGCAAGTTACATATAATTAGAGGAGGGCTTTTAGCTGTACATTAGGTAATTCACCATATAACCGTAGGATTTACGGGGGCGCAATGCTATAGGATATGCCCGATCGATTTCGATCAGATCCATCTTAACTCCATATCATATCAATTAAGCATCAATAGGTTTATCGTCTGGATGCCTTAAAGATATAGGTTTAGATGGATCTATGCTAGTTTATATATACACAGGTATTCTTCTAAGTATTCTTCCTTTAAATTCTTCTCTTCCTTTAAATAATAAACAGTTTTTTTTTTTAATATTTTATTTTTTACATCAGATCTCAATTTTTTCTTAATTTTGGTTTATAAGCAGTAGACATTGATGTGACAACTTCTATATAGACAGTTTTTTTCATATAATTTATTTTTTACATCATTGATCTCAATTTTGGTTTATAAGCATTAGACATTGATGTGACAACTTCTATATAGATAGTTTTTTTCATATATTTTATTTTTTACATCATTGATCTCAATTTTGGTTTATAAGCATTAGACATTGACATTGATGTGACAACTTCTATATAGACAGTTTTTTTCATATATTTTATTTTTTACATCATTGATCTCAATTTTTTTTGATCTCAATTTTGGTTTATAAGCATTAGACATTAATGTCACAACTTCTATCTTGAGTTGAATTGTAGAGTGCACCTCACATTCTCTAGGTATCAATTATAGAATCATAATGTAATTTTTGTAGTTTTACATAAGGCCTTAAACTTTTAAGGGAGCATATTGTAATTTTGTAGTTTTTTCTTTCGCGTATATTGTCGTGATGACTTTCATTTAGGTTGTAGAGTGTGCCTTAGTTCTCTTGGTGCAGTTATGGGAGCATAATGTACAAAGAATGGGAGCATAATGTAATCTTTGTAGGAATTATACTAGTAAAGTGCACTATACTAGTACAACTATTTTGGGTGGATCTTTAATTCTAGTTTTTCAGATTGGTGTCCTACAGATTTCACTAAGCATGGTGATTGAATGTTGATATGGAATCTTGAGCGCTCTCTCCTTTCACTTGATGCCAAGAGGATGCTAGTGGGGATGGCTTTGAATTGTATGTTCTTTTATTGTTTGTTGCCCATTGCCTCTTGATTTGAGGTTTAATTTTGGAGTTAGTTCTTTCTCGTTAAACCCAACGAGCATTGCTAAACTATCGTTATAGAATTTTGAAAACAATTATGAAAACAATTATGAAAACATCATGGTTCGTTAGGTATTACCATAGTTTTAAAAACCGGTCTAACCGGAACCGGAACCGGCCGGTTTCCGGTTCCGGTTAGACCCTCGACCGGTTCCGGTTTTTAAAACATTGGGTATTACGTTGTTTTTTTTTTCTTGTTGCAACTTTTACTGCCTTATGCTTATTTAGCTTGCAACCCTTGAAATTTAGTAGGTAATGATGTGTAGGCATCAAGATGGGAGTTTTTAGTTATATGCAATGTAGGTTTTCAATTCAGGTTCTAAGTGACCTAATGATAGTTTTTAGTTTTCTCCAATGTAGGTTTTGAGCAACATGCTTTTAAGAGTCTGTACAATGATATCATCTTGTTAGTATGAGTTTTTTTAAATTTTGAGGAGTCTACCATTTAGAGTGACTATAAATGTCAAGTAACTTAATACTTGTATACTCAAGGAAATTTTAGAGGAGCTTGCTTTAAAGTTCTAGTGGCTTTTATTAGGGGTACAATATGGTGGTGTTCTAGTACTATGTTTGCATGCATGTAGTTAACCTTTATTTCAAATCATGGGGTTATAATCAACAGGGTCATGATTCTCAAGGACCCTCATGGATTGTCTAGCTTGTGCAAGTAGGTTCCTATGCTTGTTTGAGTAGGCCTCCATGCAATTGGGTCCAAGCATAAACTTTGGGTGGATTTGGTGGAGTAGTACTGTAGATTCATCTAGTCATGACTTCTTAGTTAAGGGATTCTTTCAAGGGTTGTAAGTTGGTTATATTCTTGT
The DNA here is from genome assembly GCA_900067695.1 of Picea abies. Classification (NCBI taxonomy): domain Eukaryota; kingdom Viridiplantae; phylum Streptophyta; class Pinopsida; order Pinales; family Pinaceae; genus Picea; species Picea abies. Next base: position 4,330 of record CBVK0102360110.1, read on the forward strand.
AATGAAAGGACACACATGTTGCTAAGTGAATAAAAAGATCTACTTATTCGCGAAGAGTTTCTTTAGAGGGTTGTAGGTCGACTACATTCAATTGTAATATTTCCATATCGGGGAAGGGTATCCTTGTTACTAAGGGAATTAAAAATTTTAAAGAAAAAAACACGAGCTTGCTTTCTTTTTGTGTGTTGCATTGTACGGGAAATGACAAGGAAGTTAGAAATTATACATTTATTTAGTAGTGGGTTCCTTTGTGCTTATTTTCCATAGTTATTAATTAAAATGGTGATGGGTATGAGCTTTATATTATTAGTTTTATATCTTGATGTTGTTTAGTAGGTGGATTGTAATCGTTCACAATCATGATTACAATTGTGTAGTGAACAAATACAATCCACCTATCGATCGTGTAGAGAAGTAGTTTGAGATATTTTCGAAAAGTAATTCTATTTTTGAAAAGTGAATCTATTTTCGAAAAGTAAATTCTATTTTGTAATTCACTTTATTTAAAAAATGAGTCTTATTTTTAACAGTTGAGTCTAAACAGTGTATTTCATGTGTGCATGACTTATACTAAGTAATCCCAAAAATAGATTACAGTTTTGGTCTCATCTACAGTTATAAAACTATAAAGACATGTCAAAGATAGAGAGTTCAAACACACAAGAACACATTAATAGTTGAGAGAGAGAGAGAGAGAGAGAGCAATAACGAAGGAAGAGGTATTTTTGAGCAACACGTAGTTTGAGACAATAGTTCATACATTATCAGACAATCGTACAGATAATATGGTATGGATCTGTCCAGTCGTACAGTGAAGTTCGTACAATTGTTCAGGCAGGTTGTACAAGTTATCTTCTAAGACGTAACAACTATTTTTCGCTATTTCTAGTTTTTTCCAATAGGTTTATCTCTTAGTTAGGCTATATAAGCTCAATTTAGGGTGATTTTGATAATTGTGTAGCCGTTGATTTTAAGCAGCTTGTAGAGGTTTCCTTATAAGTTTTTTGAAGGAATAAAAAACTAGTTTTGAAGGAGTAATTAACCGTGTTGTGTGAAATTGATTTTTATGCTTCTACTATTTAATTTCCAGCTATTGTGTGATTATTGCTATGGTTTGAAATTTATTTTTGCAATAATTAAATTCAACAATCTACTTGTTCGATTGAGATCATAAGGACTTTAGTCACCTAGAGCTTGGGAATTTTCACTAGCTCGGAATGTGAGAGTGGTTCAAGATATTTATAAAAATAAATTTTTGAAAAGTGTTTCGAAAATTAAATTCTATTATGTAATTCACTTTAGTTAAAAAGTGAGTCTTATTTTTAGCAATTGAATCTAAAAAGTGTATTTCATGCATGCATGACTTAGACTGAGAGTAAAGTCAGCAATAGATTAGGGTTTTGATCTCAGCTAAATTTATAAAGACAAGTCAAGATAGAGAGTTCAAACACATTTGAACATTTGAGTAATTGAGCGATAGAGAGGGAGAGAAAGCAAGTAACTGGGAAAGAGACGTTTTTGACAACAACAGTGCTGTACAATTTGTACAGTTGTATAGGTAGTACTGTACGAACTCGTATAGTGCCATATTGTCATCTGTACAGGTCATAGTCTCCCAGTAGGTTGTTTCGCTCAGGTTGAGCTGTTTTTTGGTATCTTTGTAGTGTTGTTTTTTGGGTAGCTTGTGAAGGTTTCCTTGTAAGTTTTTTGAAGGAATGAAAAATAGGTAGCAGTGTATGTAGAAACTCAAATGAACGAGTTTGTTGCCAAGTTCAATAATTATTTCTGGTCGATATCTTGCTTTTCTACCTACACGATTTTGAGGAATGCGTTGTATGTGGATAGTGGGGCATCTCGACATATGACATCAACCCAACAATTATTTTCTAATTTGAAGTAGGGCCTCAGGAGTACGAGTTGAGTTTGGTGATGATGCCAAGTACCCAATAGCAGGAGTTGGTACTATTCCCTTCCAAGTCTAATCAGGTAAATCTTTAGATTTTGACTATATCTTGTTTGTACCAGGTTTGATGAAAAATTTTCTTTCAGTTTCAGTCATGGAGGAGATGGGCTTTGCAGTTGAGTTCAAGAACCAAGTCCTCATCAGACTAAATGATTCTAGCTCAGATACAATGCAAGTAATAGGAGTTAGAGAAGGTAATTTGTATAGGTTGCAAGGTGAACATGTTCGAGTTTTGATTTATAACAGTGACAACTTGTGCCAATTGTGGGATACGAGGATGGGGCACTTGCATCATAAGGTGTTGCCTATTCTCAAGGAGATAGTGACAGGTCTTCTAGAGTTTAGTATTGAACAACATGGTGTACGTAGAGGGTGCATGCTTGGCAAGCATGTAAAGGTTGCTTTCTCGAGTAGCAAGCATATGTCTAAGGGGATTTTAGATCTAGTACATTTGTATGTTTGTGGATCGATATCAGTCGCGTCAATAACAGAAAGCATGTATTATGTTTCTTTTATTAATGACTTCTCTTGTAAGACTTGGATGTACTTCATAAAGATCGATGATGAGGTCTTTAATATGTTTCGGGAATTCAAAGTTTTAGTTTTTAAACTAGACAGGCGAAGAAGATCATAGTCTTCAGATCAAAGAATGGGGGAGAGTATATCTCCAAGGAGTTCGAGGGTTTTTGCAAGTAGGCATGAATCAAGAGGGAGTTGATAGTTTTGTACAACCCACAAAAGAATGGGGTTGCAGAGTGAAAGAATCGATCCATCATAGGGGTTGCTATGCCATGATACATGACCAGGACTTGCCCATGGTTCTTTGGGTGGAGGCATGCAACACAACAGTCTACATCCAAAAGCGGTGTCCTCATAAGATCTTGGAGGACAACACATTGGAGGAGGCATTCATTTGTGTGAAGCTAAAGGTGAGTCGTTTTCGTATCTTTGGTTGTTTAGTTTATATCCATGTATCGGTAGAGAAGAGGACCAAGTTGGAGCCCATCCAATAGGAAGGGTTTGATTGTGGGTTACATTGAGACTTCAAAGGGATATAGTGTCTATATAATAGAGTAGAGGAAAACACTAATAAGCAGGGTTGTGAAGTTTGAGGAATACTTTGCATCCAAGAAGTCTCATGAGCCTACTCTAGTAGTAGAGGATGAGGAGCATAAAGTTCCAAAGGTTGAGTTGTGGTCATCGGTGATTTCTAGGGTAGTACAACACCTTTCATGTGAACAAGGGGAGGTAGGAGCCCCTTTCACTTTTGTTAGGAGACCTTGATGGTTCAGTCAAACATTGAGGGATGCTCAGGAGTATGTTGAGACTCCTAGGAGCACATTCAGAGATGGTAGACCTTTGAAGAAGTTTCCAGACTATATGGCATTGATGAGCAACATTCTAGATTCTGAGCCTTCTAATTCTCATGAGGTAGCAGATCATTAGGTATGGTGGGATGCCATGGTGGAGTACATATCCATCATGAAGAATGATGTTTGGGACATGGTGCCAAGACTAGAAGGGGAAGTTAGTTATGAGTTATAGGTGGCTCTACAAGATCAAGCATGTTGCAGATGGCGACATTGAGAAGTTCAAAGCGAGGTTTGTGGTGAGAGGGCTCTTCCAGAGAGAGTGGACTATGAGGAGACTTTTGCTCCAGTCGCCAGATACACAAAGCAACCTTGGGGCTTTCAAGTAAGTGGGAAGGAGTCCCATGTTTGTTTTGCTGTGAACACCTTGAGTTAGTTGATAATGGAGCCAAGGTAGGAGCATTGTGTAGCAACAAAACATGTGCTCAAGTATTTGAGGGGCACAGTGGAGTATGGCTTGAGATATCTTGGAGATGTTGAAGTGAAGTTGTAGGTGTATACAGACCCAGATTGGGTAGGCAGTGCAACAAACAAGAAGGTAAGTTAAGATAAGATAATTTTATTAATGTTTGTCTAATGACCACAAAAGTAGGTCAAAGGGATTGTTCAGTACAACGATGTCATTACAATGTAGGAGTATCAAAAGGTTTCTTATAAAGGCAAGATGTAAAAAGTAAAATAAAAATATAATGAAGGTAAAGTTGTAGAGAGTGAGATCTATGCTGGGACATGAAGAACCCTCGATCTCGAGCCTAGAGACCTGCTCAGACGAGGGGATGTATTGTAGGAGAAGATCCAGGAATGAGAGGAACCAAAGGTGATGAAATAGGTTTGTCATGGAATGGACCCTTCTTCTTAGGGTATTGCTTTAACTTGGGATCAACGACGGTATCCTGGATTAGCAGGGAGCAGGCTTTTGTGGCACTTACCTCAGTAGAGAGCATAGATCACTTTATACAAGACAAGATTTAGATGGGAGTAGTGAAGCTCTGGGTTAATTTGATGGATTAGCATGTAGCACGTAGCTCAGTAAGAGGTAAGTTTAAGACATTCTGAGACATACTTGGAATGGTGCATAATTCCTTCCTCACCAAGAGGGAGTGTTGAGAATTATAGTTGAAACAAGAACTTCAACACAGGTTCCATGTGGACATGCGAGAAGTAGTTTGAGATATTTTCAAAAATTAATTCTATTTTGAAAAGTGATTCTATTTTCCAAAAGTAAATCAATTTTGTTAAAAGGTGAAAGTCTTATGTTTAGCAATTGAGTCCAAAAAGTGTATTTCATGCATGCATGACTTAGACTAGGAGTAATCTAAAAAATTGATTAGGGTTTTGGTCTCAGCTAAAACTATAAAGACAAGTCAAGATAGAGAGTTCAAACACACTTGAACACTTGAGCAATTAAGCAAGCAGCTAGGAAAAAGTAGAGAAAGCAAGCAACTAGGAAAGAGACTTTTGCTAGGAAAAAGTAGAGAAAGCAAGCAACTAGGAAAGAGACGTTTCTGGTAGTAGTAGGGAGAGAAAGCAAGCAACTAGGAAAGAGAGGGAGAGAAAAGCAAGCAACTAGGAAAGAGAGGGAGAGAAAGCAAGCAACCAAGAAAGAGACATTCCGGCATCAGCAGTTCGTACAGTGTAAAGACAATATCGTGCATATTTGTATAATCATATGAGCAGTGTCGTATGGCTGACCATACAACTGTACATTAGTACTCTCCCAGAAGGTTGTTCCGCTTAGTTTGAGGTGTTTTTTGGTATCTATGTAGTGTTGTTTTTTGGGTAGCTTATGGAGGTTTAGTTGTAAGTTTTATGAAGGAATGAAAGACTAGTTATTGCAGGAGTAATTACTTGTGTTGTGAAATTATGTTTCATGCTTTCGCTATTTGATTTCCAACTATTGTGTGATTAATGCCGTGGTCTGAAATTTATTTCCGCAGTATTTAAATTCAACATTCTATTTGTTTGATTGAGATCATAAGGACTTTAGTCACCTAGGGCCTGGGAATTTTCACACGGTCAATTTCTCTAATGATGTTGTCACCTAGATCATGTGATGTTGTGTGGTAGCACAAGTGGCAACATGGCTCCTAGAATCGAGTGATGGAGGTGGAAGTTTCGAAGATGTAATTAAAGTAGAGTTCTAACAATCTAGTGATGTAGAAGAAGATATAAGGCTTGAAGATGTAAAGAGAGAAGATCGTCCACACCCCAGTCATGGAAGAGAAGGTGGAAGGCTTGAAGGCATGAAGGAAAGTACAATGCTAGATAGAGAAGTGGAACTATAGGTGTTAGATTCATTAGAATAAGTCCCAATGAGCAATGCAACATGTTCAGTGGATGGATGTAAATAGACCACATGATTAGATAGAGTTGTTTGTAGATCAACCATGGCAGGTGGAGTTTGTAGGTGTGGACGAGGCTCTTTACAAATTATTGAACTTTTTAGAAGCCTAGTTTGTGAGGCCTAGTTTGTGATTGTTATAACATTTTGGTGCTTAGCTCAGGAAGAGAACATCTTCTTGAAGTTGAACCTTCTACATCCATTCAACCAACATTGAGTCTTAGCTCGTTGAAGAGTTGGTTCTTGATAAAGTGGTTCATGAGGTGCTTTAAACTTTAGTAGACATGTTGGTTATACGTCACATAGTTGACATTTTTGTTCATTTCGTGAAGATTCAAAATTTTCCTTTTGGAGTAAATTTCAGAGTTGCATTTTGACATGTTTGGTACAAAGAAGTATAGTATTGTGAAAGGTTATCGCTTTGTGCTTTTATGCCTATGTTGTATTTTGCTTGAGAGTGGGCATAACCTTTTCTTCAACAAGTTATGGTGCACCGGGTTTTGGGAATGGGGGCACGGGGATTGGTTTTAGGGACAACTAAAGGGAAACTGTTAGAGTAGGTCTCCTAGACACCCTTGTTTTGGGTGTCTAGGGAATGCGACATAAGTCCCTCCTCGTCCTCAAGTACATTGTCTTGAAAACATGGACATTCACAACTCCCTAGATATAGGGAGATACAGGAGATGCACTTGCATGGGTCTAAATGGCTTCCTATGCTATGTTGACAAGAAGATTTTATATGAGAGATGGTGTGAGTTGTTTTACACTATGCTTAACTCTTGACCTTAATGGGAGGAATGTTTAGGCCACGTGGCATTAAAGGTTGATTTATCTTTATTCTTGAGAGGTTAGTTTTCAAGGATATTATACACCCTAAAACTAAGATAAGATAACTTGAGGTATGCATTTGCACTTTTGAACAAGGAGATAAATATTAGCTCCATTGATTATTGTTGTGTGTTATTTTTGAATAAATACCACCTTACTAGGACCTTATTTTGAAATTCTAAATGTTATTGATGGTATGAATCACTAAAAGAGGAAATTAAATCATGGCTAATTGTTCATTATTTTACACATGTTAACTTTGTTGTCTAAGTTCCAACATAGTGTTTCTCCTCTCTTTTCTTTTGCTTATAATAATTATAGCTAAATTAATTGAGTGTCAACAAATGATTTGTATTATAATATTTTTATTTGGTATGGGTATAAATTAATATCAATGTGCTTGCAAATTCCAGGGTTATTTTTTCAAGGATAAGAATGGCGATGATGGATTTGAACAAGGTGCCTGAAGAAGGTAGGTGTATTATGTAACCATTAGTTGCTTGGTTTTTAGGCAAATGACATGTAGACTACTAATTGCGTTATTCATGTTTAAGCTTGTAAGCTTCCTTATATGGTATGAGAATTATATATTTATAAGCAAACGAATATAAAAAGTAGGGTGATTAGTTGACTTTTCCATTGTATTTTATGTAAGTTGGGTAATACTAAAATGTTTGACATTGGCATGTTTATGTTGGAAGCAGATGAGTCGACTTCTTTTATTATGTTGTACAAAGATGGGAAACCAATTAGCCAAGTTTCATGCTCCAATTCTCCGGTGAAGATGTAAGATCTTATTCACCAATTTTGCTTTTGAGAGATCTATATAAAATATGTAGATGTTTAAGTTTTATATTCTTTGTATTTTATGGTGATTTTGTTTGAATCATACGTGTATTGAATGTGTATTTGTTCAACGACAATTCCTTTGAGTAGAATTGTTTTCCCAAGAAAAAACTCTATTCACATTTTATTTTCGAAAATAAAAGTGTGATGCATTGCTAAAATATTCTATAATTTAGGGCCAAATCTTTTACCTATGCATGTGAGCATGGTATAAATGATTCTAGCTTTCAAAAGCAATAAATATTTGAAAGAAATATTGTGGATTTGATTAGTCATTTTTGCAAGTTGAGAGTTTTTTTGGTTCTCAATGTTACGGTGTCGTGATTTGCATTTGCAACTCTTGACTACAACCCATAAAGAATGGCCACAAGTTGAGTAGTTAGAGTTTCTCTGATATTGCTTTTGAGATACCTTACAATAGTCATAGTGTGTTGAGGATTCATATTTGCTTGAATATCACTTGATACATACCTTATTGTAGTCACGGTGTGTGCCAAGAAAGCATACTTGGCTTGATACCACTTGTAATGGACTGTGCGATAGTGAAGGTGTGCCACATGCACTCATAAGTAGAGAAACAAACCCTTATAGCCCAAAGGGCAAGAAATGTGATATGATTTATATTCAAGAAGTCATTGTCATATATATGATACCTAGGAGACATGATTGTCCTAATGGACACAACTCTACATTGTAATTGAGTATAATTAAGTAGTAATTAGTTTGACAACTTGTAAGACGAAAGTGTTGGAGGCAAAAGGAGTCAAATCAATATACAAGATTTTCAATAGAAAAGTTAAATAAATTTAAAAACATTATAAATCACTTATAAGAGAAATAAATATAAAGGAATTAATAATTTAAATCTGTACATATAAATAATTATTCTAGGGTAGCTTAAGGAGCTCCAGTTTTGAAAATTGTTGATATATGGTTGGGGACATGTGATTGTTGGTGATGAACCTTTTAATGCCCTTCATCTTTTCACGAGTCTTGTTGATCTTCTCAGTGTTCCCCATCTTAGCCAACATAAAGTTTAAGAAATGTACATCACATCTACTCCAAAATATTTTTTCATAATTGTCCTTTGCATTTAATCTTGCAACTCTACAAATCTTTTTGTTATTTGTAATATCCCTAGGTCTACTCATAGTTTTAAAAATCGGAACTGACACTGGAATCGATCGAGGGTCCAACCTGAACCAGAATCGAAACTGGTAATGAACCGGTCGAATCGGTTTCAATGAACCGTTTTTTTTTTAAACACATAAAATATTTAAATTTTAACGAAAAAAATATATTTTTAAGATTTTAAATCATGTTTCCAAAGCATTAGAGACAACTAGAGACAACATATCCAAAGTATCATAACACTGATCTTCCCGGTGCTCACAAAAGAACCTGTCAAACTATCCCTGATGATCCAAGCGATCATGAACTGTCAAGTAATGACCAACTCCTTAGAAAACTGCTCCTCCAAGCAACCAATCATACACACCCCAAGGGTAAACTCTAGAGAACGCAAGTTGGCCATCCCATCTGTGTCAGTTGCCGAGCTACCAACAACTGCAATCCCATTGTACCATGCCCTCTCCTGGAGCTCCCTATTGTGGATCATACTCGGCCAAACCATCTCAGTGAAATCAACACCTATCAATCTGTGACTAACCTCAAACTTGGGTATCATGAGGGAAAAGAAAAACTCCACAACTCCTCTCACCTCATCCCCACTATGATGTTGATCCATCAATTCCTTGGCTCGGTCGGTTGTCAATCTCATCTAAAGAAACCCATCACTGAGATGAATGTCCGGATCCCACCACCAGGTTGGAAGTCTACCACCCCCAATGTCTGTTGCCGAAAACACTGTGCACTATTCCAATAGAGTCTGAGACTCCCACTGTGCACCTTGTACGTTGATCACCAAGTCCCAATGGATGGTCTCTATCGTTGCTACAAGGCTACCTGTCCCACTCAACTGGCTCAGGTGATCCTCCCATGTCCTGTTGAGGGCATCAAACCACAACAAAAGATGCCTCGACAACTGCCTGCAAGACTGGAGAATGACTATTGTGTTGGTCAACTCCAAGGGCATGACCAAGATCCCATGATGATATCTGGGAACA